>JAVTVY010050263.1:0-22652 GCA_036873755.1 Hanleya hanleyi
CTTTGTTGTGTGGTTTCTGGGATCCCGCCTAGCGCACCTTTCCATCTGAACTCAGCGTATAATAATTGGCTAAGCCTAACAAATGTAGTTTTGAATCCGCAATGGATTTATATAGCACTGGAGTCATATAATATTCCATGATATTATATATCTGAGTTCACTGAGATTGGTCACCTATCATCCTGTTATGGTTTTGGGATTTCAATCAAAGACGAGTTTCTTTTTTTTGTGGCTTGTCCTGGAAGCTCCTACACTCTAAATGAGCAACCAGTTACTGTTACGAGAATTCCATATTTTCCCGAATTCCGTACATGTGACAGGGTTTAAATGATGTGTGTCTCCCTGTCCGATAAAGTTGTTAAAGTTCTGTCCACAGCTTCTTGGCCACATCCTATGTCCCCCCATCATATTTTTCTGGCGATAATACCATGCTACACTTATTCAGCCTATCTACTACCCTCTGGAACATGTCTGCACCCCTGACGCAACAAGCTTCATCCTCTTTCCTAAACTAAGCTTTGCCTGACCCCATACACTCGTAAATTCTGAGAACTTAAATCATGCTACACTTATTGAACACATCCACTACCCTGAGGAGCATGCACCCACCCCAGGACATCGAGCTGCACCCTTTGTCTTCTGAACGTGCATCTCCTGTCGTCTGATTGTTTTACACCGAATCCTCGCTGAACTTTCCACGCTGTTCTCTCTTTGTATATGGCTGTAATCTACAATTTTCGTAAGTTTGTTTTTCGCCTTAGATAGCTTCCAAACTATTTTGTTGTAGTTTTTTTCAAATTAACGTATTCCTTGTCACCATGGTCACTATTTCAATCTAAATTATCCTAAAATCTGTACTTTGTTCAAGGAAAATTTTCCTATTTTCGATTCTGACGCGTCATTCTGGGTCTACACATTTAGTACACACGGAAATGCGAGACACAGATTATTATTGTTTTGGCGTGTCAAATATCTTTTTTTTTGACATATGAATATGCGGCACCGGAATGAGCCAAGGTTTAATTAGCATGTTGCATGTCGGACTCGCATTTCTCTCTGTACATTATATAGGCCCTAGTAAATATAGGCTATATAGATATTACATATTCGCCATATCTTTTTAGTATTTCATGTATATTCAGACAACGAAATAGAATTGACAAATCTTGTCTATAAACACGAATTAATTGATCATAGGATAGAGACACTATACTGCCAGATCTGTCATCAGCATCCTAGTACCCGTTTTTACAGATCCAGTCAACAAATATAATTCCATTCTGAGGCAGTCGTTGATAATAAAAATCATAATTGGATCCAGTCCTCGCAGAACTTTTATCGTTCAAAAAACAAAGACAATTAACAATTTCCTTGTCCGAGTCTCATCCTGGACTTTCATCATTCCGTTAAGCCAGAAATTCGAAACTTTATATATAGGTGTGTTACCATCTCGGACGATCCATACCGTGAGTCATCAGCTACCATCTCAGACGAGCCATACCGTATACCATCCAGCTTCCACCCTAGTGTGTGATTTATATAGCTTCCATCAACGCCAGCTGAACATTCCAATCTGTGACCTGAACGTGTAAATATGTGAACTGCATATCTTCCATTCAATCTGTGAACTAAGCGTGTACGAATGTGAACTGCATATCTTCCATATCCCGTACACGAGGAATAGTGAGCCCACATCTAGGTCAACCATCAGTGTGTGAACTATGTATCTTCCATCGACAGAGGCTACTAACTGAATCCATTCTAACCGCCAGTGTGTGAACTAAATATCTTCCATCAAAAGAGACTACTACATGTAACGGTGAATCCAGTCTAACCACCTAAGTGTGCATGAATGTGACTGCATATCTTCCATCTCCCATACACCAGGAATAGTGAACCGCCAGTTTGTGTGCCTGTTATTTCCCATCAAGTCCCAAACTAAGAACTTTAGACGTCATATGTTCCTTCGGTGTGTGTGAACAGCTTTTCTTCCATCTGATACCTGTACAATCACCAAGTGTGTGCAGTCCTACAAAAGTAAGTTCGTACTGATAATTTAGTTTAGTTTAGACATAGTATAGGAATGCCATACGCATACTAGATAGGGATAACGGATGTTGGAGCCCTCCTCGGCCTGGTATGTATGGATTGCGCAATCATTACATTTAGAAATGAGGGTGATCAATCACAAAATAGAGGTTTATTAACATGAAATTCGATGCCCAGATATGCAAACGGATTGATATTGATGCTACCAGAAGCTATTACTCGGAGTTTTTCCATGAGAAATCCTTTTCAAATTGAACAACAGCAACACTTTCGTTTTTCGTTGCATTTGAGTTTTGGGTGCCCATATATTTTGCGAAATTAAATTGAGTCTAGATGCAGCTCTAATCCTACTTGACTAAAAAAAAAAACAGGCTGAGGGGTCCACGCACCTTTTAGGTGCTTGCTTGCAATTCATGTTTCTAATATTGTAAGAGATACTTATTGAATATGTAGCTGGAGTTAGAAGGTTCGTAGGGATGCCTTTTCATGTTCATTTCTCAAATGCGAACATGTTGCATGTTTTATGACCATAAATTAGTCTGAAAAGTATAGGATGAGCAGATAATGCATCCCTTTATTCAATAAATGTATGTTTCATTGTGTGAATTGATGACTTGGCATAAATTGATGGAGGAATGCACTTCATTACATGTTGAACAGTAGTAGCAAAAATGAGTTCGGCATCATGGGATTTTACTGTTTTCTCTAAAATTTCATTCAAAGACACTTTTTGTATTTTGAACTGTCTAAATCAAAAGTAGTGGTGAAACAAGCATCCGACGTCTTGGGATTTTGCTGTTATCTCTGAAATTTTATTTAACACGCACAAAATCGCTTCTACATTTGTATTTGGTTTCACTATAAATAATACCATTAGTCAGAATAATTGATAAATCCGATTATACTTTATTTCTCTAAGTTACTATCTTTATTCAAGGTAAATACAAATATTACACTGTAAAAACATAAAAACATGTCAAAGCTGATTGTTCTGAAAGCACGTTGCATTGTTTGTTGCGGTCAGGCCGACTAAACCCGTGTATCGGGTGAAACCAGTCCTTTGTTGTGTGGTTTCTGGGATTCCGCCTAGCGCACCTTTCCATCTGAACTCAGCGTATAATAATTGGCTAAGCCTAACAAATGTAGTTTTGAATCCGCAATGGATTTATATAGCACTGGAGTCATATAATATTCCATGATATTATATATCTGAGTTCACTGAGATTGGTCACCTATCATCCTGTTATGGTTTTGGGATTTCAATCAAAGAGGAGTTTCTTTTTTTTTGTGGCTTGTCCTGGAAGCTCCTACACTCTAAATGAGCAACCAGTTACTGTTACGAGAATTCCATATTTTCCCGAATTCCGTACATGTGACAGGGTTTAAATGATGTGTGTCTCCCTGTCCGATAAAGTTGTTAAAGTTCTGTCCACAACTTCTTGGCCACATCCTATGTCTCCCACCCCCCCCCCCCCCATCATATTTTTCTGGCGATAATACCATGCTACACTTATTCAGCCTATCTACTACCCTCTGGAACATGTCTGCACCCCTGACGCAACAAGATTCATCCTCTTTCCTAAACTAAGCTTTGCCTGACCCCATACACTCGTAAATTCTGAGAACTTAAATCATGCTACACTTATTGAACACATCCACTACCCTGAGGAGCATGCCCCCACCCCAGGACATCGAGCTGCACCCTTTGTCTAATGAACTAAGCTTGGCTCCACCCCATACCCTCATATATTCTTAGAGTTTACATCGTGTTCCACTTATTGTTTAGATAACCGGTATATGCCATTCATATCAAGGAACTCGTACCTCATCCAAGAAGCTCCCTTAGTCACTTGACATCTGCTAAATTTTCAAAAAAAAAATTCGTCTTCTTTTCTATCAGACTCTGGATAGATCACTGCGACTACAGAGAAGTCTGGAGAAGTATTCACCCCTTCACAGTCATCGGAGAGGAAGACATTGGTGTGCTCATCTTCAGTACTGATGTGGCCGTCCAGTTCCACTTGAACACATATTCAGCTAAGGAAGAATATACCCTATTTGAAAGGAAGTACGAACACCGTTGACGTAAAGGATTTTTGTTCCGTCATGGATCCATCAAGTGTGACTCTCCTCAACTTCGATATCATGTTGATGTTTTTCTAGCAGTTGATCGAAGATACTATGGCAGTGACAATGTCAGATTTGGTGTGACAGTACTGGTGTAACCTTAGAGCAACAACAACATATAGAACTGCTGCTGCATTGTCGATCGAGATATAAACTTCGGCCTAAGATAGTCAGCCGTTCACTTGTTACATGCATGTTTTGAGCAATCCGGTACAACCACACCAAACGACAGTACGGCTGTTGTCAGTTAATAGGTTGTTTAGCATGACCTCTATAGCTATAATTATTATTTATTGAAGATAAATATTTTTTACTGTTAACAGAGAAGATTGTGATCGAATATATAAACTAAAACGACGATGGCTTTGGTACGCGATCTTCAAAAGTGCCGGAGTTGAAACTTCACTGCCACGTGCTTGACTCGAGGGAATCCTCGCTTGAAATAGGGTCTTCCCCAAGAATGTGAACCAAGATGGCGGCTCCTCAGTCGCCTTCGCACTATGACGGTTGATTCGATTTACTTAGATTTGGTTACTTATTTCTTTTACGACCAATAATAACTGATAAATAAAATACATGCGGCATTATTTATCTCCAAGATATTGATGCGGGCGGGTCATGCGAAACAACCTATCAACTGACAACTGGTATGTTGTGGGAAAACTCAATTTTTCTTTTGTGCTCGCTTCACTCGCAAACGGAAAAATCGCAAACGGAAAATATCGAAATATATATTGTTTTTCATCGTCGCCACGATGAAAAAACGGCTAGAAAAACCCCTGGGCTATCGCATCAGTTGTACTCTTTTGTTTGCTATCACATCAGTCGAGCTATGTTGATTGCTATCGCATCAGTTGCGCCCTTTTTTTTGCTATCGCATCAGTCGAGCTATCTTGATTGCTATTGCATCAGTCATACTCTTGTTTGCTATCGCATCAGTCGAGCTATCTTGATTGCTATTGCATCAGTCGTACTCAGTTTGCTATCGCATCAGTTGAGCTATCTTGATCGCTATCGCATCAGTTGCGCTCTTTTGTTTGCTATTGCTTAGTTGCGCTGCCTTGATCGCAATCGCATCAGTTGTGCTCTTTTGTTTGCTATTGCTTAGTTGAGCTGCCTTGATCGCAATCGCATCAGTTAGGCTATCTTGATTACTATAGCATCAGCTGTGCTCTTTTGTTCGCTATCGCATCAGTCGAGTTATCTTGATTGCTATCACGTCAATTGCTCTGTTCTGTTCGCTATCGCATCATTCGAGCTATTTTTATTGCTTTCTCATCGGTTGTTTGCTATCGCATCAGTCGAGCTATCTTGATTGCTATAGCATCAGTTGCAGTCTTCTGTTCGCTAAATATTGCATCTGTGGATCTGTCTTGCTCTACTGAATTGGATTTAGTTTGTAGCACTACCTTATGAAAATCATGGATGAACATGCAAAATAATCAATAGAAGATTAAATATGCAATAGAAATATTTCTAGAGTGCTTGCATTTATTGCTGGAGATTTGGTGCCAAACTCTGAGATCAGCTGTTTTTGTCATGCTTGCCACGCCACTTGGCCAGTGACCTTGAATGATGCGACAGAACCATAGCAACCGCAGCGTGCATCTCCTGTCGTCTGATTGTTTTACACCGAATCCTCGCTGAACTTTCCACGCTGTGCTCTCTTTGTATATGGCTGTAATCTACAATTTTCGTAAGTTTGTTTTTCGCCTTAGATAGCTTCCAAACTATTTTGTTGTAGTTTTTTTCAAATTGACGTATTCCTTGTCACCATGGTCACTATTTCAATCTAAATTATCCTAAAATCTGTACTTTGTTCAAGGAAAATTTTCCTATTTTCGATTCTGACGCGTCATTCTGGGTCTACACATTTAGTACACACGGAAATGCGAGACACAGATTATTATTGTTTTGGCGTGTCAAATATTTTTTTTTTGACATGAATATGCGGCACCGGAATGAGCCAAGGTTTAGCATGTTGCATGTCGGACTCGCATTTCTCTCTGTACATTATATAGGCCCTAGTAAATATAGGCTATATAGATATTACATATTCGCCATATCTTTTTAGTATTTCATGTATATTCAGACAACGAAATAGAATTGACAAATCTTGTCTATAAACATGACTTAATTGATCATAGGATAGAGACACTATACTGCCAGATCTGTCATCAGCATCCTAGTACCCGTTTTTACTGATCCAGTCAACAAATATAATTCCATTCTGAGGCAGTCGTTGATAATAAAAATCCTAATTGGATCCAGTCCTCGCAGAACTTTTATCGTTCAAAAAACAAAGACAATTAACAATTTCCTTGTCCGAGTCTCATCCTGGACTTTCATCATTCCTTTAAGCCAGAAATTCGAAACTTTATATATAGGTGTGTTACCATCTCGGACGATCCACACCGTGAGTCATCAGCTACCATCTCAGACGAGCCATACCGTATACCATCCAGCTTCCACCCTAGTGTGTGATTTATATAGCTTCCATCAACGCCAGCTGAACATTCCAATCTGTGACCTGAACGTGTAAATATGTGAACTGCATATCTTCCATTCAATCTGTGAACTAAGCGTGTACGAATGTGAACTGCATATCTTCCATATCCCGTACACGAGGAATAGTGAGCCCACATCTAGGCCAACCATCAGTGTGTGAACTATGTATCTTCCATCGACAGAGGCTACTAGCTGAATCCATTCTAACCGCCAGTGTGTGAACTAAATATCTTCCATCAAAAGAGACTACTACATGTAACGGTGAATCCAGTCTAACCACCTAAGTGTGCATGAATGTGACTGCATATCTTCCATCTCCCATACACCAGGAATAGTGAACCGCCAGTTTGTGTGCCTGTTATTTCCCCATCAAGTCCCAAACTAAGAACTTTAGACGTCATATGTTCCTTCGGTGTGTGTGAACAGCTTTTCTTCCATCTGATACCTGTACAATCACCAAGTGTGTGCAGTCCTACAAAAGTAAGTTCGTACTGATAATTTAGTTTAGTTTAGACATAGTATAGGAATGCCATATGCATACTAGATAGGGATAACGGATGTTGGAGCCCTCCTCGGCCTGGTATGTATGGATTGCGCAATCATTACATTTAGAAATGAGGGTGACAAAGAGCCTGTGATCAATCACAAAATAGAGGTTTATTAACATGAAATTCGATGCCCAGATATGCAAACGGATTGATATTGATGCTACCAGAAGCTATTACTCGGAGTTTTTCCATGAGAAATCCTTTTCAAATTGAACAACAGCAACACTTTCGTTTTTCGTTGCATTTGAGTTTTGGGTGCCCATATATTTTGCGAAATTAAATTGAGTCTAGATGCAGCTCTAATCCTACTTGACTAAAAAAAAAGGCTGAGGGGTCCACGCACCTTTTAGGTGCTTGCTTGCAATTCATGTTTCTAATATTGTAAGAGATACTTATTGAATATGTAGCTGGAGTTAGAAGGTTCGTAGGGATGCCTTTTCATGTTCATTTCTCAAATGCGAACATGTTGCATGTTTTATGACCATAAATTAGTCTGAAAAGTATAGGATGAGCAGATAATGCATCCCTTTATTCAATAAATGTATGTTTCATTGTGTGAATTGATGACTTGGCATAAATTGATGGAGGAATGCACTTCATTACATGTTGAACAGTAGTAGCAAAAATGAGTTCGGCATCATGGGATTTTACTGTTTTCTCTAAAATTTCATTCAAAGGCACTTTTTGTATTTTGAACTGTCTAAATCAAAAGTAGTGGTGAAACAAGCATCCGACGTCTTGGGATTTTGCTGTTATCTCTGAAATTTTATTTAACACGCACAAAATCGCTTCTACATTTGTATTTGGTTTCACTATAAATAATACCATTAGTCAGAATAATTGGTAAATCCGATTATACTTTATTTCTCCAAGTTACTATCTTTATTCAAGGTAAATACAAATATTACACTGTAAAAACATAAAAACATGTCAAAGCTGATTGTTCTGAAAGCACGTTGCATTGTTTGTTGCGGTCAGGCCGACTAAACCCGTGTATCGGGTGAAACCAGTCCTTTGTTGTGTGGTTTCTGGGATCCCGCCTAGCGCACCTTTCCATCTGAACTCGACGTATAATAATTGGCTAAGCCTAACAAATGTAGTTTTGAATCCGCAATGGATTTATATAGCACTGGAGTCATATAATATTCCATGATATTATATATCTGAGTTCACTGAGATTGGTCACCTATCATCCTGTTATGGTTTTGGGATTTCAATCAAAGAGGAGTTTCTTTTTTTTGTGGCTTGTCCTGAAAGCTCCTACACTCTAAATGAG
Organism: Hanleya hanleyi; assembly: GCA_036873755.1. Classification (NCBI taxonomy): domain Eukaryota; kingdom Metazoa; phylum Mollusca; class Polyplacophora; order Lepidopleurida; family Hanleyidae; genus Hanleya; species Hanleya hanleyi. The sequence continues at coordinate 8,509 of JAVTVY010050263.1, forward strand.
CAACCAGTTACTGTTACGAGAATTCCATATTTTCCCGAATTCCGTACATGTGACAGGGTTTAAATGATGTGTGTCTCCCTGTCCGATAAAGTTGTTAAAGTTCTGTCCACAACTTCTTGGCCACATCCTATGTCTCCATCCTATGTCTCCCACCCCCCCCCATCATATTTTTCTGGCGATAATACCATGCTACACTTATTCAGCCTATCTACTACCCTCTGGAACATGTCTGCACCCCTGACGCAACAAGATTCATCCTCTTTCCTAAACTAAGCTTTGCCTGACCCCACACACTCGTAAATTCTGAGAACTTAAATCATGCTACACTTATTGAACACATCCACTACCCTGAGGAGCATGCCCCCACCCCAGGACATCGAGCTGCACCCTTTGTCTTCTGAACTAAGCTTGGCTCCACCCCATACCCTCATATATTCTTAGAGTTTACATCGTGTTCCACTTATTGTTTAGATAACCGGTATATGCCATTCATATCAAGGAACTCGTACCTCATCCAAGAAGCTCCCTTAGTCACTTGACATCTGCTAAATTTTCAAAAAAAAATTTCGTCTTCTTTTCTATCAGACTCTGGATAGATCACTGCGACTACAGAGAAGTCTGGAGAAGTATTCACCCCTTCACAGTCATCGGAGAGGAAGACATTGGTGTGCTCATCTTCAGTACTGATGTGGCCGTCCAGTTCCACTTGAACACATATTCAGCTAAGGAAGAATATACCCTATTTGAAAGGAAGTACGAACACCGTTGACGTAAAGGATTTTTGTTCCGTCATGGATCCATCAAGTGTGACTCTCCTCAACTTCGATATCAATATACCCTATTTGAAAGGAAGTACGAACACCGTTGACGTAAAGGATTTTTGTTCCGTCATGGATCCATCAAGTGTGACTCTCCTCAACTTCGATATCATGTTGATGTTTTTCTAGCAGTTGATCGAAGATACTATGGCAGTGACAATGTCAGATTTGGTGTGACAGTACTGGTGTAACCTTAGAGCAACAACAACATATAGAACTGCTGCTGCATTGTCGATCGAGATATAAACTTCGGCCTAAGATAGTCAGCCGTTCACTTGTTACATGCATGTTTTGAGCAATCCGGTACAACCACACCAAACGACAGTACGGCTGTTGTCAGTTAATAGGTTGTTTAGCATGACCTCTATAGCTATAATTATTATTTTTTTGAAGCTAAATATTTTTTACTGTTAACAGAGAAGATTGTGATCGAATATATAAACTAAAACGACGATGGCTTTGGTACGCGATCTTCAAAAGTGCCGGAGTTGAAACTTCACTGCCACGTGCTTGACTCGAGGGAATCCTCGGTTGAAATAGGGTCTTCCCCAAGAATGTGAACCAAGATGGCGGCTCCTCAGTCGCCTTCGCACTATGACGGTTGATTCGATTTACTTAGATTTGGTTACTTATTTCTTTTACGACCAATAATAACTGATAAATAAAATACATGCGGCATTATTTATCTCCAAGATATTGATGCGGGCGGGTCATGCGAAACAACCTATCAACTGACAACTGGTATGTTGTGGGAAAACTCAATTTTTCTTTCGTGCTCGCTTCACTCGCAAACGGAAAAATCGCAAACGGAAAATATCGAAATATATATTGTTTTTCATCGTCGACACGATGAAAAAACGGTTAGAAAAACCCCTGGGCTATCGCATCAGTTGTACTCTTTTGTTTGCTATCACATCAGTCGAGCTATGTTGATTGCTATCGCATCAGTTGCGCCCTTTTTTTGCTATCGCATCAGTCGAGCTATCTTGATTGCTATTGCATCAGTCATACTCGTTTGCTATCGCATCAGTCGAGCTATCTTGATTGCTATTGCATCAGTCGTACTCAGTTTGCTATCGCATCAGTTGAGCTATCTTGATCGCTATCGCATCAGTTGCGCTCTTTTGTTTGCTATTGCTTAGTTGAGCTGCCTTGATCGCAATCGCATCAGTTGTGCTCTTTTGTTTGCTATTGCTTAATTGAGCTGCCTTGATCGCAATCGCATCAGTCGAGCTATCTTGATTGCTATAGCATCAGCTGTGCTCTTTTGTTCGCTATCGCATCAGTCGAGTTATCTTGATTGCTATCACGTCAGTTGCTCTGTTCTGTTCGCTATCGCATCATTCGAGCTATTTTTATTGCTTTCTCATCGGTTGTTTGCTATCGCATCAGTCGAGCTATCTTGATTGCTATAGCATCAGTTGCAGTCTTCTGTTCGCTATTGCATCTGTGGAGCTGTCTTGCTCTACTGAATTGGATTTAGTTTGTAGCACTACCTTATGAAAATCATGGATGAACATGCAAAATAATCAATATAAGATTAAATATGCAATAGAAATATTTCTAGAGTGCTTGCATTTATTGCTGGAGATTTGGTGCCAAACTCTGAGATCAGCTGTTTTTGTCATGCTTGCCACGCCACTTGGCCAGTGACCTTGAATGATGCGACAGAACCATAGCAACCACAGCGTGCATCTCCTGTCGTCTGATTGTTTTACACCGAATCCTCGCTGAACTTTCCACGCTGTGCTCTCTTTGTATATGGCTGTAATCTACAATTTTCGTAAGTTTGTTTTTCGCCTTAGATAGCTTCCAAACTATTTTGTTGTAGTTTTTTTCAAATTGACGTATTCCTTGTCACCATGGTCACTATTTCAATCTAAATTATCCTAAAATCTGTACTTTGTTCAAGGAAAATTTTCCTGTTTTCGATTCTGACGCGTCATTCTGGGTCTACACATTTAGTACACACGGAAATGCGAGACACAGATTATTATTGTTTTGGCGTGTCAAATATTTTTTTTTTGACATGAATATGCGGCACCGGAATGAGCCAAGGTTTAGCATGTTGCATGTCGGACTCGCATTTCTCTCTGTACATTATATAGGCCCTAGTAAATATAGGCTATATAGATATTACATATTCGCCATATCTAACGAAATAGAATTGACAAATCTTGTCTATAAACATGACTTAATTGATCATAGGATAGAGACACTATACTGCCAGATCTGTCATCAGCATCCTAGTACCCGTTTTTACTGATCCAGTCAACAAATATAATTCCATTCTGAGGCAGTCGTTGATAATAAAAATCATAATTGGATCCAGTCCTCGCAGAACTTTTATCGTTCAAAAAACAAAGACAATTAACAATTTCCTTGTCCGAGTCTCATCCTGGACTTTAATCATTCCTTTAAGCCAGAAATTCGAAACTTTATATACAGGGTGTATCAAAAAAAAATGTCCACCTGTGAGTTTTTATTTATTTATCTGAATTTATGAGTACTATATGTAAACAACGGACTGCAACACAAGAAAGTGGTCTTTATGTTGCATGATGCACAAAGTTTGCACAATTTCAAATGAAATTGAGTGAAATAATGAAGTTTTAAAAAGGGTGGTATCACTTCAAAATTGCACTGGCTGGCTTCTGCCATTTACACTGTGAACCACACAGCACGTTCTCCAGTTAGATTTATTCTTCATCAATCCAGTTTTGTATATTATTGTTTTTATGATTATGTACATGTAAAAGAACTTGATCTTGACATGTTCCATATCAATTCATAGCATGTTTTTGTTTGTAATTGAATGTCGTTCAATTGTGCATAATAAGACTTGTAAAAAACTGCACTCTGTGCATAACGTGAAAAATCAGTGAAGAAACAAAAAAATTCATTAAATGAAGAAACAAATAAATAAAGAAAAAAGATAATGAAATGCTGCCAATAACAAATTAAAGACGATCATCCGATATCAAAATAAATTAATCTAGGCGTCAATTCCGACATCCACATTTCAGCCGTCGTGCATTAATGTCCTTCAACGTGAGCCCCTCGCAGCTGAACACAACGGCCTGCCCTGTCGCGCATCTCCTGGAAGGCTCTGCGGACCATTCGCGTTCGTCTGAGAGCTTGAACCTCGTGTTCAATTCGCTGGCGAAGGTCGGCAAGGTTGGCTGGGACAGTCTGGTACACCTTCCCCTTCAGATAGCCCCACAAAAAGAAGTCGGCCGGAGTCAGATCTGGTGATCGTGGTGGCCATTCAGTTGGATGACCCAAACCTGCCACACGTCGAGGGAACAGCTGTTGGAGACGCTGATTAACATCACGCGTACGATGTGCTGGGGCGCCATCCTGTATCCACCAGAGATGGGGTATGGCACCATTCCGTTGCTGTCCATAGCGGCCAACGAGGTTGGGGGCAACATCCTGATTGACCATTCGCAGATAGGCTGGCCCATTCACATTTCCATCAAAGAAGATGGGGCCAATTATGTGACCATCCCCTACCATACCAATCCAAAGAGTCAAACTTTGTCGACTGATTGATACATCATAATGAAAATCTGGTAGATGACCACGGGGAGCATAATCCCGCACGTTCCACGTATTGACCCGTCCGTTCATGTGGAACACCGATTCATCTCCAACGAGGAAGTGCGTTACGAACCGGGGTTGGTGATTTTCCAACCACTGGCAAAATTGCAGTCGGCGCTGATGGTCAGCCGGCAACAGTTCATGGCGCCTTTGTATTCTGTAAGGGTGCAACACCAGATCTAAACGTGTAATTCGATTGAACGTTGCCGACGATACTTGCGAAACGCCATTCCTTCTCGCGCTGCTACCAGGATTTGCATTCAACTCGGCACGAACAGCGGCAATATTTCTCGCAGACCGAGCAGTCCTCGGGCGACCTGAGTTGCCGTTGTTTCTGTTTAGGCTAGTTGCATGAAGCTGGTATTTATGGACATTGCGCTTTATTGTCCTTGCGTTTGGCGGTTGACGCTGTGGAAACGCTGTTGGAAAGCCATTATTGTGTCCCTAATGCTGTTTGTTTGGTAGTATGTTGTCACCATAAAAGAACGTTGAAATGCGGTGAATTGCTGATCAACCATACTGATGAACACGACAGTGTCTTGCTATAAAATTTGTCTTGATTGGACTTAAAGCTCATAAACCGACAGTATTATTTGTGAGTAAAGGTTTCTTCGCAATGCATTCTCATAGCTGACGAAACTGAACTGCACTATGCCCAGTTAGCATCTGTCTGACAGGCCATATTGAAGAACTTGACAGGCTATTGTTGAACTCGGCGCTAATCACACCCACACAGTGTGTATGGCAGAAGCCAGCCAGTGCATTTTTGAAGTCTCACCACTCGTTTTTAAACTTAATTATTTCAGGCAATTTTATTCGCAGTTGTGCAAACTTTGCACATTATGCAACACAAATATCACCTTCTTGTGTTGCAACCGATTGTTTACATATAGTATGCACAGATTCAGATACAAAAATAAAAACCCACAGGTGGACATTTTTTTTGATACACCCTGTATAGGTGTGTTACCATCTCGGACGATCCATACCGTGAGTCATCAGCTACCATCTCAGACGAGCCATACCGTATACCATCCAGCTTCCACCCTAGTGTGTGATTTATATAGCTTCCATCAACGCCAGCTGAACATTCCAATCTGTGACCTGAACGTGTAAATATGTGAACTGCATATCTTCCATTCAATCTGTGAACTAAGCGTGTACGAATGTGAACTGCATATCTTCCATATCCCGTACACGAGGAATAGTGATCCCACATCTAGGCCAACCATCAGTGTGTGAACTATGTATCTTCCATCGACAGAGGCTACTAACTGAATCCATTCTAACCGCCAGTGTGTGAACTAAATATCTTCCATCAAAAGAGACTACTACATGTAACTGTGAATCCAGTCTAACCACCTAAGTGTGCATGAATGTGACTGCATATCTTCCATCTCCCATACACCAGGAATAGTGAACTGCCAGTTTGTGTGCCTGTTATTTCCCATCAAGTCCCAAACTAAGAACTTTAGACGTCATATGTTCCTTCGGTGTGTGTGAACAGCTTTTCTTCCATCTGATACCTGTACAATCACCAAGTGTGTGCAGTCCTACAAAAGTAAGTTCGTACTGATAATTTAGTTTAGTTTAGACATAGTATAGGAATGCCATACGCATACTAGATAGGGATAACATATATCGGAGCCCTCATCGGCCTGGTATGTATGGATTGCGCAATCATTACATTTAGAAATGAGGGTGACAAAGAGCCTGTGATCAATCACAAAATAGAGGTTTATTAACATGAAATTCGATGCCCAGATATGCAAACGGATTGATATTGATGCTACCAGAAGCTATTACTCGGGAGTTTTTCCATGAGAAATCCTTTTCAAATTGAACAACAACAACACTTTCGTTTTTCGTTGCATTTGAGTTTTGGGTGCCCATATATTTTGCGAAATTAAATTGAGTCTAGATGCAGCTCTAATCCTACTAGACTGAAAAAAACAGGCTGAGGGGTCCACGCACCTTTTAGGTGCTTGCTTGCAATTCATGTTTCTAATATTGTAAGAGATACTTATTGAATATGTAGCTGGAGTTAGAAGGTTCGTAGGGATGCCTTTTCATGTTCATTTCTCAAATGCGAACATGTTGCATGTTCTATGACCATAAATTAGTCTGAAAAGTATAGGATGAGCAGATAATTCATCCCTTTATTCAATAAATGTATGTTTCATTGTGTGAATTGATGACTTGGCATAAATTGATGGAGGAATGCACTTCATTGCATGTTGAACAGTAGTAGCAAAAATGAGTTCGGCATCATGGGATTTGACTGTTTTCTCTAAAATTTCATTCAAAGGCACTTTTTGTATTTTGAACTGTCTAAATCAAAAGTAGTGGTGAAACAAGCATCCGACGTCTTGGGATTTTGCTGTTATCTCTGAAATTTTATTTAACACGCACAAAATCGCTTCTACATTTGTATTTGGTTTCACTATAAATAATACCATTAGTCAGAATAATTGGTAAATCCGATTATACTTTATTTCTCTAAGTTACTATCTTTATTCAAGGTAAATACAAATATTACACTGTAAAAACATAAAAACATGTCAAAGCTGATTGTTCTGAAAGCACGTTGCATTGTTTGTTGCGGTCAGGCCGACTAAACCCGTGTATCAGGTGAAACCAGTCCTTTGTTGTGTGGTTTCTGGGATCCCGCCTAGCGCACCTTTCCATCTGAACTCAGCATATAATAATTGGCTAAGCCTAACAAATGTAGTTTTGAATCCGCAATGGATTTATATAGCACTGGAGTCATATAATATTCCATGATATTATATATCTGAGTTCACTGAGATTGGTCACCTATCATCTTGTTATGGTTTTGGGATTTCAATCAAAGAGGAGTTTCTTTTTTTTGTGGCTTGTCCTGGAAGCTCCTACACTCTAAATGAGCAACCAGTTACTGTTACGAGAATTCCATATTTTCCCGAATTCCGTACATGTGACAGGATTTAAATGATGTGTGTCTCCCTGTCCGATAAAGTTGTTAAAGTTCTGTCCACAACTTCTTGGCCACATCCTATGTCTACCACCCCCCCCCCCCCATCATATTTTTCTGGGGATAATACCATGCTACACTTATTCAGCCTATCTACTACCCTCTGGAACATGTCTGCACCCCTGACGCAGCAAGCTTCATCCTCTTTCCTAAACTAAGCTTTGCCTGACCCCATACACTCGTAAATTCTGAGAACTTAAATCATACTACACTTATTGAACACATCCACTACCCTGAGGAGCATGCCCCCACCCCAGGACATCGAGCTGCACCCTTTGTCTTCTGAACTAAGCTTGGCTCCACCCCATACCCTCATATATTCTTAGAGTTTACATCGTGTTCCACTTATTGTTTAGATAACCGGTATATGCCATTCATATCAAGGAACTCGTACCTCATCCAAGAAGCTCCCTTAGTCACTTGACATCTGCTAAATTTTCAAAAAAAATTTCGTCTTCTTTTCTATCAGACTCTGGATAGATCACTGCGACTACAGAGAAGTCTGGAGAAGTATTCACCCCTTCACAGTCATCGGAGAGGAAGACATTGGTGTGCTCATCTTCAGTACTGATGTGGCCGTCCAGTTCCACTTGAACACATATTCAGCTAAGGAAGAATATACCCTATTTGAAAGGAAGTATGAACACCGTTGACGTAAAGGATTTTTGTTCCGTCATGGATTCATCAAGTGTGACTCTCCTCAACTTCGATATCATGTTGATGTTTTTCTAGCAGTTGATCGAAGATACTATGGCAGTGACAATGTCAGATTTGGTGTGACAGTACTGGTGTAACCTTAGAGCAACAACAACATATAGAACTGCTGCTGCATTGTCGATCGAGATATAAACTTCGGTCTAAGATAGTCAGCCGTTCACTTGTTACATGCATGTTTTGAGCAATCCGGTACAACCACACCAAACGACAGTACGGCTGTTGTCAGTTAATAGGTTGTTTAGCATGACCTCTATAGCTATAATTATTATTTATTGAAGCTAAATATTTTTTACTGTTAACAGAGAAGATTGTGATCGAATATATAAACTAAAACGACGATGGCTTTGGTACGCGATCTTCAAAAGTGCCGGAGTTGAAACTTCACTGCCACGTGCTTGACTCGAGGGAATCCTCGCTTGAAATAGGGTTTTCCCCAAGAATGTGAACCAAGATGGCGGCTCCTCAGTCGCCTTCGCGCTGTGACGGTTGATTCGATTTACTTAGATTTGGTTACTTATTTCTTTTACGACCAATAATAACTGATAAATAAAATACATGCGGCATTATTTATCTCCAAGATATTGATGCAGGCGGGTCATGCGAAACAACCTATCAACTGACAACTGGTATGTTGTGGGAAAACTCAATTTTTCTTTCGTGCTCGCTTCACTCGCAAACGGAAAAATCGCAAACGGAAAATATCGAAATATATATTGTTTTTCATCGTCGCCACGATGAAAAAACGGCTAGAAAAACCCCTGGGCTATCGCATCAGTTGTACTCTTTTGTTTGCTATCACATCAGTCGAGCTATGTTGATTGCTATCGCATCAGTTGCGCCCTTTTTTTTGCTATCGCATCAGTCGAGCTATCTTGATTGCTATTGCATCAGTCATACTCTTGTTTGCTATCGCATCAGTTGAGCTATCTTGATCGCTATCGCATCAGTTGCGCTCTTTTGTTTGCTATTGCTTAGTTGAGCTGCCTTGATCGCAATCGCATCAGTTGTGCTCTTTTGTTTGCTATTGCTTAGTTGAGCTGCCTTGATCGCAATCGCATCAGTCGAGCTATCTTGATTGCTATAGCATCAGCTGTGCTCTTTTGTTCGCTATCGCATCAGTCGAGTTATCTTGATTGCTATCACGTCAGTTGCTCTGTTCTGTTCGCTATCGCATCATTCGAGCTATTTTTATTGCTTTCTCATCGGTTGTTTGCTATCGCATCAGTCGAGCTATCTTGATTGCTATAGCATCAGTTGCAGTCTTCTGTTCGCTATTGCATCTGTGGAGCTGTCTTGCTCTACTGAATTGGATTTAGTTTGTAGCACTACCTTATGAAAATCATGGATGAACATGCAAAATAATCAATAGAAGATTAAATATGCAATAGAAATATTTCTAGAGTGCTTGCATTTACTGCTGGAGATTTGGTGCCAAACTCTGAGATCAGCTGTTTTTGTCATGCTTGCCATGCCACGTGGCCAGTGACCTTGAATGATGCGACAGAACCATAGCAACCGCAGCGTGCATCTCCTGTCGTCTGATTGTTTTACACCGAATCCTCGCTGAACTTTCCACGCTGTGCTCTCTTTGTATATGGCTGTAATCTACAATTTTCGTAAGTTTGTTTTTCGCCTTAGATAGCTTCCAAACTATTTTGTTGTAGTTTTTTTCAAATTGACGTATTCCTTGTCACCATGGTCACTATTTCAATCTAAATTATCCTAAAATCTGTACTTTGTTCAAGGAAAATTTTCCTATTTTCGATTCTGACGCGTCATTCTGGGTCTTCACATTTAGTACACACGGAAATGCGAGACACAGATTATTATTGTTTTGGCGTGTCAAATATCTTTTTTTTGACATGAATATGCGGCACCGGAATGAGCCAAGGTTTAGCATGTTGCATGTCGGACTCGCATTTCTCTCTGTACATTATATAGGCCCTAGTAAATATAGGCTATATAGATATTACATATTCGCCATATCTTTTTAGTATTTCATGTATATTCAGATAACGAAATAGAATTGACAAATCTTGTCTATAAACATGACTTAATTGATCATAGGATAGAGACACTATACTGCCAGATCTGTCATCAGCATCCTAGTACCCGTTTTTACTGATCCAGTCAACAAATATAATTCCATTCTGAGGCAGTCGTTGATAATAAAAATCATAATTGGATCCAGTCCTCGCAGAACTTTTATCGTTCAAAAAACAAAGACAATTAACAATTTCCTTTGTCCGAGTCTCATCCTGGACTTTCATCATTCCTTTAAGCCAGAAATTCGAAACTTTATATATAGGTGTGTTACCATCTCGGACGATCCATACCGTGAGTCATCAGCTACCATCTCAGACGAGCCATACCGTATACCATCCAGCTTCCACCCTAGTGTGTGATTTATATAGCTTCCATCAACGCCAGCTGAACATTAATCTGTGACCTGAACGTGTAAATATGTGAACTGCATATCTTCCATTCAATCTGTGAACTAAGCGTGTACGAATGTGAACTGCATATCTTCCATATCCCGTACACGAGGAATAGTGATCCCACATCTAGGCCAACCATCAGTGTGTGAACTATGTAACTTCCATCGACAGAGGCTACTAACTGAATCCATTCTAACCGCCAGTGTGTGAACTAAATATCTTCCATCAAAAGAGACTACTACATGTAACTGTGAATCCAGTCTAACCACCTAAGTGTGCATGAATGTGACTGCATATCTTCCATCTCCTATACACCAGGAATAGTGAACCGCCAGTTTGTGTGCCTGTTATTTCCCATCAAGTCCCAAACTAAGAACTTTAGACGTCATATGTTCCTTCGGTGTGTGTGAACAGCTTTTCTTCCATCTGATACCTGTACAATCACCAAGTGTGTGCAGTCCTACAAAAGTAAGTTCGTACTGATAATTTAGTTTAGTTTAGACATAGTATAGGAATGCCATACGCATACTAGATAGGGATAACGGATGTCGGAGCCCTCATCGACCTGGTATGTATGGATTGCGCAATCATTACATTTAGAAATGAGGGTGACAAAGAGCCTGTGATCAATCACAAAATAGAGGTTTATTAACATGAAATTCGATGCCCAGATATGCAAACGGATTGATATTGATGCTACCAGAAGCTATTACTCGGAGTTTTTCCATGAGAAATCCTTTTCAAATTGAACAGCAACAACACTTTCGTTTTTCGTTGCATTTGAGTTTTGGGTGCCCATATATTTTGCGAAATTAAATTGAGTCTAGATGCAGCTCTAATCCTACTTGACTGAAAAAAAAACAGGCTGAGGGGTCCACGCACCTTTTAGGTGCTTGCTTGCAATTCATGTTTCTAATATTGTAAGAGATACTTATTGAATATGTAGCTGGAGTTAGAAGGTTCGTAGGGATGCCTTTTCATGTTCATTTCTCAAATGCGAACATGTTGCATGTTCTATGACCATAAATTAGTCTGAAAAGTATAGGATGAGCAGATAATGCATCCCTTTATTCAATAAATGTATGTTTCATTGTGTGAATTGATGACTTGGCATAAATTGATGGAGGAATGCACTTCATTACATGTTGAACAGTAGTAGCAAAAATGAGTTCGGCATCATGGGATTTTACTGTTTTCTCTAAAATTTCATTCAAAGGCACTTTTTGTATTTTGAACTGTCTAAATCAAAAGTAGTGGTGAAACAAGCATCCTACGTCTTGGGATTTTGCTATTATCTCTGAAATTTTATTTAACACGCACAAAATCGCTTCTACATTTGTATTTGGTTTCACTATAAATAATACCATTAGTCAGAATAATTGGTAAATCCGATTATACTTTATTTCTCTAAGTTACTATCTCTATTCAAGGTAAATACAAATATTACACTGTAAAAACATAAAAACATGTCAAAGCTGATTGTTCTGAAAGCACGTTGCATTGTTTGTTGCCGTCAGGCTGACTAAACCTGTGTATCGGGTGAAACCAGTCCTTTGTTGTGTGGTTTCTGGGATCCCGCCTAGCGCACCTTTCCATCTGAACTCAGCGTATAATAATTGGCTAAGCCTAACAAATGTAGTTTTGAATCCGCAATGGATTTATATAGCACTGAAGTCATATAATATTCCATGATATTATATATCTGAGTTCACTAAGATTGGTCACCTATCATCCTGTTATGGTTTTGGGATTTCAATCAAAGAGGAGTTTCTTTTTTTTGTGGCTTGTCCTGGAAGCTCCTACACTCTAAATGAGCAACCAGTTACTGTTACGAGAATTCCATATTTTCCCGAATTCCGTACATGTGACAGGGTTTAAATGATGTGTGTCTCCCTGTCCGATAAAGTTGTTAAAGTTCTGTCCACAACTTCTTGGCCACATCCTATGTCTCCCACCCCCCCCCCCCATCATATTTTTCTGGCGATAATATCATGCTACACTTATTCAGCCTATCTACTACCCTCTGGAACATGTCTGCACCCCTGACGCAGCAAGCTTCATCCTCTTTCCTAAACTAAGCTTTGCCTGACCCCATACACTCGTAAATTCTGAGAACTTAAATCATGCTACACTTATTGAACACATCCACTACCCTGAGGAGCATGCCCCCACCCCAGGACATCGAGCTGCACCCTTTGTCTTCTGAACTAAGCTTGGCTCCACCCCATACCCTCATATATTCTTAGAGTTTACATCGTCTTCCACTTATTGTTTAGATAACCGGTATATGCCATTCATATCAAGGAACTCGTACCTCATCCAAGAAGCTCCCTTAGTCACTTGACATCTGCTAAATTTTCAAAAAAAAAATCGTCTTCTTTTCTATCAGACTCTGGATAGATCACTGCGACTACAGAGAAGTCTGGAGAAGTATTCACCCCTTCACAGTCATCGGAGAGGAAGACATTGGTGTGCTCATCTTCAGTACTGATGTGGCCGTCCAGTTCCACTTGAACACATATTCAGCTAAGGAAGAATATACCCTATTTGAAAGGAAGTACGAACACCGTTGACGTAAAGAATTTTTGTTCCGTCATGGATTCATCAAGTGTGACTCTCCTCAACTTCGATATCATGTTGATGTTTTTCTAGCAGTTGATCGAAGATACTATGGCAGTGACAATGTCAGATTTGGTGTGACAGTACTGGTGTAACCTTAGAGCAACAACAACATATAGAACTGCTTCTGCATTGTCGATCGAGATATAAACTTCGGCCTAAGATAGTCAGCCGTTCACTTGTTACATGCATGTTTTGAGCAATCCGGTACAACCACACCAAACGACAGTACGGCTGTTGTCAGTTAATAGGTTGTTTAGCATGACCTCTATAGCTATAATTATTATTTATTGAAGCTAAATATTTTTTACTGTTAACAGAGAAGATTGTGATCGACGAATATATAAACTAAAACGACGATGGCTTTGGTACGCGATCTTCAAAAGTGCCGGAGTTAAAACTTCACTGCCACGTGCTTGACTCGAGGGAATCCTCGCTTGAAATAGGGTTTCCCCCAAGAATGTGAACCAAGATGGCGGCTCCTCAGTCGCCTTCGCACTATGACGGTTGATTCGATTTACTTAGATTTGGTTACTTATTTCTTTTACGACCAATAATAACTGATAAATAAAATACATGCGGCATTATTTATCTCCAAGATATTGATGCGGGCGGGTCATGCGAAACAACCTATCAACTGACAACTGGTGTGTTGTGGGAAAACTCAATTTTTCTTTCGTGCTCGCTTCACTCGCAAACGGAAAAATCGCAAACGGAAAATATCGAAATATATATTGTTTTTCATCGTCGCCACGATGAAAAAACGGCTAGAAAACCCCCTGGGCTATCGCATCAGTTGTACTCTTTTGTTTGCTATCACATCAGTCGAGCTATGTTGATTGCTATCGCATCAGTTGCGCCCTTTTTTTGCTATCGCATCAGTCGAGCTATCTTGATTGCTATTGCATCAGTCATACTCTTGTTTGCTATCGCATC
>JAVTVY010050264.1:0-23759 GCA_036873755.1 Hanleya hanleyi
AAAACTGTTGACCGCTTCTCTCTTGCAGGAAACAAGCCTATGTTTATGTATACTACGATTGTCTTTTTGAATTTGGTGCTAATACTGTTATATGGAATATGGAATAGGTCTTTGGATTATGGACGCGGATATTTTTTAATGGACGACGGCTAAATTATGAAAGACGGACTAGACGCTTGTAACCATTGATTTATAAGCATTACTTAATATCAAATGAGCACTGTTATGTACTTTTAACCAAAACTGAACTATTCTTACAAGTTGCTCACATCTCATCGGCATTCTACCCAGTTCACCATACACAGCCGCATTGGTGGTACTCCTATTTACATTTAAGACCCGTTTACAAAATTTTCTATGCACTCTTTCAACTGCCGCCCCCGTGTGGAACCCCCAAATTTCACACCCGTAATTTAAAATTGGACCCACACATGCATCGAAAATCGCACATACAGAATCTGGCAATAATAGACATTCACTCATGTTTTTCAATAACAAATTTAATGATTTCGTATCCTTATCTGCCATGACCACTCATAAATTTACAACTACTATATATAGACAAGACCAAACCTAAATAGCAAAAACTTTCTACTACTTCTAACTTAACCTCATTACAAAACCACCCATCTGATGACTTTAATTTACCTCCTTTTCTAAAAACCATAGCTTTTTTGTTTTCGGTGTTCACAAGCAGACCCCATATTTTACAATACATGTCCAATACTTTGAGACTTGCCTGTAAACCATCCACTGTCTCTGAAAACAATACTATATCATCAGCATACAGTAATAAGTTCAGTGTTAAATCATTTAACTCCATGGAATCTTTACCTTCGCTTAAGAGATACGCTTCGAAATCATCAATAAACAGACAAAAAAGAAACGGTGATAATAGTTCACCTTGTCTCAAACCTTGATTAATTTCAAAATATGGGCGTTTTACACCATGATGCATAACACAAGACTTAACAGATTGATACATTGATTGCAAAACACAAAGGACTTTCCCCTGATCCCACGTTTATACAGTTTATACCACAGTGCATCTCTGTTCACACTATCAAAAGCGCCTTTGAAGTCTACAAACGCCGAAAACACTTTACCTCCCCCCCTTATCAACATACGTAGAGACAAGGCCATGTAAAGAAAATATTGCATCCACAGTTCCCAAACCCTGCTTGAAACCTAACTGACCATCAGAAATCACTGAATTGTCAGCTGCCCATTTACCAATCTTAAAATTTGAAATATCAGTGAATAACTTTGACAAAAAAACTAGTCAATGTAATTGCTCTATAGTTGACAACCTTATTTTAATAAGCCTTTTTACCCCTCAGCCTATTAGGCTGCGGGGTCTTGTCGTTGGCATGTACGTCCGGTCGTTCGTCCGGTCGTCCGGTCGTTCGTCCGGTCGTCCGGTCGTCAACAATTCTTGTGATCGATCTAGAAACCGAACCGTTGCTTCTAGAGACTTCAAATTTGGTACACAGAATTGTTGGGTGGTCAACCACAAGCCTATTGAATCTGGACCCGATTGGTTGGAAACTTTGGCGGCCATCTTTAATTTATGCGAAACCATCACAGCTTTCTCGTTACCAAGCTTTCTTTAGAACGACTTACCCTAGGCACATCAAACTTGCCGTGCACATCCATATGCTCATGACCCAGAACCCTATTGAATCTGGACCCGATTGGGTGGAAACTTTGGCGGCCATCTTTAATTTATGCGAAACCATGAATCTTGTGTATCTCGGAAACCATTTTGCTGTTCAGTGTGAAACTTCGTAGAGATTATCGATACATCAAGAAACTTTGAAGGAATGACCAAACCAGTTTTCCTGATTAGGTAAAAGCCTTGGCGGCCATCTTTAATTTATGCAGAATCTTTAATGATGTATTTCTTTGATACCATTGAAGTGTTCTATACGAAACTTGGTATACAGCATCGATGTATCAAGAGACTTGACTTTCACTGAATAACCACATCAATTCTTCTGAGAGGCGGGAAGGATGGCCGGCTATTTTTAATTTATGCAAAATCATTAATGATCTCTATCTCTGATACCGTTTAAGTGCTCGATATAAAATTTGGTAAACATCATCGATGCAGCAAGAGGCTTATGATGAATGACAGAACTGGTTTCTCTGATTGGGTGGAAATCTTGGTGGCCATCTTTAATTTATGCAAAATCTTTAATGATATATATCTCGGATACCATTTAAGTGTTCTATATGAAACTTGGTATACAGCATCGATGTATCAAGACACTCGTAATGAAGATCAGTTCCTCTGAATGACCGGAAGGATAGGCGGCCATCTTTAATTGATGCAAAATCATTAATGATCTCTCTCTGATACCGTTCAAGTGCTCCATGTAAAATTTGATGTACATCATCAGTGCATCAAGAAACTTACGATGAATGACAGAACTGGTTTCTCTGATTGGGCGGACTTTCTACATCACTAAGGAACCACTGTTCAGCGACTAATGTTGTCATACTTGGAGACTTCAACAATGACTTTGCTGTCGACTCGGCTGAAACAACCAAGATAAACGACTTCTTCCAAGAGCATGGGCTCTTTCCCTTAATCCACACCCTAACCACAGATCTTAGGACAACCATTGACCAGATTTTCACCAATTTCAAACTCACAGATATACAATTTGGTGTCCATGAAACATATTATTCATATCACAAGGCTGTTTGGATTGCCATCCACCCACCCTCATCCTCTGCTTGATCACAGATGGAAAGAGACAGACAATCAACAGGTACACAGGGATTCATACAGTTATTGCTATCAAAGACTTTTATTATTGTTTAGGTTATTATTAGGGTTCAAAGCCAAAATGGCTTGAAGCCTTTTGTTTTTGTTCAGAATATTCTGTTCTTCCGCCATATTTTTCGCACGCGCTATGTCAAAATATTTATTATAATCCTTCAATGCATCCAACATCCCACACTGAATTTATCATATTTTAATCTTTTACAAGCCACTGCTAAAGTATCTTCTGCATTCAACCAAATCTTTCAGGCTTTTACTTATGCATTTTTCATTCATTGTGTACCAATATACACTGACTAAAACTGTCTGGCTGAGGGGTTGTTGCACCTTTTAGGTGCTGCCTCATGTTAAATATAGGCAATATAATACCTTCCAGTATTCGAGTTCTCATGCATGATTGTCCGGGTAATATCCTGACAGGTTGCATCGACTGGTTTTAAACATGGGGAATGGCTTCCTATAAATGAAAGCAAGGTTGGTATTACTTTCCATCGAGATGTCATTACATATGATCGCTGCCGTCATGTTGGACTTCTCATACGTTACATATAATATTTGTTTTCCAGGCAATATCATACGATAGGATGTGTTGAACGGCTTCCCTGATTCTTTTGATATTTGTTATACACGAATGCATCTATGCCTCCTTGGATAGGTGGCGCGACAATGGCGCTAACTTGGGATTCGTTCCCGGACATTACAGCACGAACGCTTCAACGGATTCTTTTCAAATTTGGTACCGTATGTGTTGAATGTACCTTGTCGCAAGATGTCGCTGTAGATGCCACTCATCCATATTCATACAAAGGTGACACCATCCGACGTTGAACTATGGAATTCATTTCTGCACAATAAAATGAGAATGATTCACCAGCTCCTTCTCAGATTGGGTATGTGGATTGCTCCAAAGTTACATCTTATGACAATGTATTGAATACCTTTGTTGTGTCACTTTGAAGCGGGCTTTCGTCCACATGCGCCCACAGTGGACACCATCGTGGGAGGGTGAAATTCAGCTTTCGTTTCTGAGCAATATAATTGGAACAACTTAACAGAATATTTTGAAATTCGGGAAGTTAATACCTTACTCTCGCGCAAATCTCTGGTTTTCTACCTAAATCTCGCCCTGACGTCCTAATTTCGCTTCGTGACCTATTAACCGATAGGTAATCTCGAAAAGGCGAGATTGCGAAAACGCGAATGGCCGCATCGGGCTTCCATACATGCAATAGATTTGTATTGTTTTATCCCTTTTATGGTACATTACTTGCTGAAAAAAATCCAGACAGGAAGACTGATCACTGGTCCGACTGGATGGATTCCGGAAGACCATGCAACAAAGGTACACAAGACAAATCACTAAAGATTTTACATTCAGAGTAGCAGTAATCTGTCCCAGAGGAACAGTCTCCGGCAGCCGCGTGGAGGTACGAATGATTGTCAGTATATTCTGGTTGCCGGGTATGGACTGTAAATGGGCCACTGGGATTTCCTTATTTGGCAAGTACCTGACACATGTCTTCCATTACCAGTAGAAATGCTGTAAGATAATTTTAGAGGCCTTATATATTTACTCTTAAATGACCTGCAAGTCTGGACTCATGCGCCACACTCCAAATGTCCTGTCTATAAACTCGAGGTAATCAAGTAATCGAGGTAAATCACTATGAATCTTATATCTTTGGTGGTGATCGGAATCTAGTATTAGACCCCAAAATAGATTGTGACAATTACATGCATATTAATAACCCAAACGCTAGAGAAAAGGTTCTGGACGAGATCAACGTTAATGATCTGATCGATATCTGGAGGATACAATATATAGACGTTAGAAGATATACATGGAAACTATGAAAAAGCAGGCTCGTTTAGATTTCATTCTTGTCTCCCCGGATATTGCTGTTACTGTTACTTGCGATATCCTTATTGGCTCTAGTACGGATCATTCTCTCATCTCAATGACAATCTCAGACTTAAAAGGGGAAAAGGGTAGAGGGTACTGGAAATTTGATTCCAGCCTATTAGAAGATAAAAATTGCTAAATTCTAGTATTCTGAAACATACGATATACTGTCTCAATGCCTTGAAGAATACGCTGCATCCCCGTATGACAGAGAGAGTATAACCCTTATACCAAAATCAGATATCCAGCTTTTGATTTTGGAACAGTTGATATCTTCCTTATGAAGATCCGAGGTAAATCCATTTCATATTCGTCTTGGATTGGAAGAAGGAAGAATGCGAAAAACAAGAAACAGAATTAGAAGACGCGATCTCGAAATTAGAAGATGAAATACAAGAAAACTTTCACAACATCGAATGATACGTTTATTCAGTTAAATAATTATAAAGAAGACCTAGAAAATATTCGAAAAACACATACACAGGGATCCATTGTAAGGTCAAGAACTAGATGGGTGGAAAAGGGGGGAAATCGAGTAAATATTCCCTAAATCATGAGAACCGTAACCTATTCAGATAAAACAATAAGTGAACTTATACTAGACAATCTGGAGGAAATAACTGAAATTTCAAAAATCCCACAAGGACAAAATAATTTCTATCGATCACTATACAATGAGGAGGCTGACCAGAGATGAATTTTGGAAACAATATATGAACAAACAAGCTATTTCAATATTGCTCCCCGAAGTTGCACTCTCTAATGAAGGCCCCATTACATATGATGAACTGAAAACCATTGTATATAGAATGAAAATAATAAATTACCGTTCCTTCTCATTCACCAAACGCTATATAGACGATCTTCTCGCTGTGGGTAATCGCTATATAAATGACGCAGTGAAGGATATATATCCACCTTCACTGGATTTGAAGGAAACTACAGATAGGCCTACCGGCACATCATATTTAGACCTGTATCTCTATAAAAATGAAACGGGCCTTCTCTCTCGTCGACTTTATCACAAAAGAGATGATTACAATTTCAACATCGAAACTATCCATTTTTGGACAGTGATATTCCAGTGGGACCTGCATATGGCGTATACATATCTCGCCTTGTAGCATTTGCTATATCCTGTGTTAAATGTGACGATTTCAATCGACGTCACAAAACATTATTGCAAAAACTTATAAATATACTACCAAGCACCTCCGCTCAAAGTTTCTCAAATTTGGCGACACATATCGCATGCTGATAGCAAAATGCGAGCGTAGCGTGCAAGATCTTTGGAGTTGCGTTACGTAACTTGTGTCTAATTTCGCTTAACCTGGGGCTAGGGGCCGTATGAACCCATGTACTTCAAGATCCTCATGGTGCTCATATGAACAGTCACAATCAAGCGTGACTGAGATGCATCATTCTCTAGATGACGACTTTACAACGAATATCATATGATATGGATTAAGAATACTGATCAGCGATAGGGATTTTGATATTTTTGGAACATCATGGTGTCTTGCCGGCATCATTGTAAACTGTTGACCGCTTCTCTCTTGCAGGAAACTTAGCCTGTGTTTATGTATAGTATGATTATCTTTTTAACTTTGGTGCTAATGCTGTTATATGGAATATGGAAAAGGTCTTTGGATTATGGACGCGGACATTCTTTAGTGGACCACGGCTGAATTATGAATGACGGGCCAGACGCTTGTAATCGGATTTGTTTACAGGAGAATTTTTTTATTTCTTCTGGAAGGACTTGGGATATTTTATTTTGAGATCGATTGATGAGGGATATGAAACGGAAAAAAATATTGACTGCACAACAACAGGGGCCAATAGCTTGTATGCCAAAACCAGGAAAAAATCAAAGAATGCTAAAAAATTGGAGACCCATTTCATTATTGAATGGCACGTATAAAATGGCTTCGGCCTGTATTTATAATAGAATTAAGTCGGTTCTCGATACAATTATACACGAGGATCAGAAGGGCTTTGTACAGAACAGATTAATTGGGGAAAATATACGCCTAGTATACGCCAATTTATTCGAAACTAGAAAAAATAATATTCCTGGTCTAATGTTTCTTATAGACTTTGAAAATGTTTTTGATACTGTTGCTCATCAGTTTTATTTGTGACTCTAGACTTTTTTTGGATTCGGTCTCTCTATAATAAAAGGGTTAGAAATCTTCCGCAAAAGTCTTGTAATTTAAAAAATGTCAAAATTCATTAGAGTAGAACGAGGATGCAGACAAGGCGACCCTCTCCCTCTATATCTTTTTATTATTTGTGCTGAAATTCTGGAAATATTAATCAGACAAACTCCAAAAATAAAGTGTATTGCAATAAACCAGGTAGAATACAAAAATTGTGCAATATGCCGATGGCACAGAAATATTTCGCGACGAAAGTGGATGGTCCCTCTGTGAAACTTTGAAGACGTTAGATTTATTCTATATGATGGCTGGTCTGCAGACAAATGCAGACAAGACAAAAGCTATTTGGATAGGCAGTCTCGTATATTCCAGAACTAAATTATGCGAGCGGGACAGGTTGGAGTGGAACCCATCAGAGTTTACTATACTATATATGAATTCAATTTAAATTAGATCTAAGTGATATATATGATATTAATTACCTACCCAAAATAAAACAAATAGATCAACTACTAAGCCTCTGGAGAAATCGAAACATGACATTTTTTGGAAAAGTTACTGTAATTAAATCTCTTGCTTTACCAAAGCTTACACATCTACTTTTATCTCTTCCGAAACCGCCAGTGGCATATCTGCATAAAATAAATGCAATAATTTATTTTACAATTTTCTTTGGAATGGTAAACCAGACAAAGTTAAACGTCAAGTAATTACTCCCGACTTCGAAGGAGGGTGAGTTGAAAACGACATAGATTAGAAGGATTTTTAATACTACCAATAAATGGCAAACATTTTGAAGTAAATATTTTGATATCGCCAAAATAATAAATTGCGGTGGAATTTGTAGAAAGGACATAGACAATCTGAAAATTCCTTTCTGGAAGAAAGTACTTTCTGCATGGCAAATCTTCAACAGGAAAGTTAACTTACTGATCATAATCTCTTGAGTGAACCGATTTGATTAAATTCAAACTTTGTGAATTCAAACCTTTTTATCCAACAGTGATCAAGGTTTGGATCACTTTAAATATCTCTTAAATGAACAAGGAGAGCTGGTTAACTTTATCGAAGCAAAAGTAAAATACAATTTGAAAGGCACATTTTCGGATTATGAAAGATTACTTAGGAACATCCGGAATGAATGGAAGACCAAACAAATTATGAAAGAGAACCTCACCTCTCCCATATATCCTCCTGCGCTACGTATCTTGATGAAATGTTCTAAAGGTTGTAGGGATATATACATGTACGTCAGGATGGTCTCACAAGCCTGTCCCCAATCTGTGAACAAAATGGGAGAGAAATCTGTCCAGAATATACATTAGATGGAAATGTAACAATATGATGGCCAAATCTTGTCCAAAGACGCAGAGCCTTTCGCTGTTAGCTGCCATCTCTTCAATTAAACAATATCGGAACCGAGTACATCAATTAATAATTATATCACTTTGTTATCAGTTATGATTATTATTAATTTCTATCATTTGCATTACATGCTGATTTGTCAGTTTGATATATTTGTATTTTTATATATACAACTTATTATGTTGGTTGTATTAATATGAATTATAATTGGAAGATATAAATAAAAAGTGTATAAAGAAAAGGTTTAATCCTGAATATGATGATATCAAATGCCTGGAACAAAATTTAAACAGTTTAAAAAATCGGAAACACTTGACCGAAAATCATTCCACTGTCTGAACGGAGTGGATAAATGAGTTTTCCCGTTTCCTAAAATGTCGAAGGTTACCGAATGTTTAACTGTCGCCTGCGCGTTGTACTGCTCGGCAAGGAGAATGTGTTAAATGTACGACCGTACCGACCTTAAACGACAGTCTTGTCAGTGTCAATACATTCTACCAGAAGCAAAGTGCATTTGCTTCTGATTCTATATATGTCACTGGTGTTTGACAAGCTCGTACGTATTTGGTTAAACTTTGTCTGCAGAAATGTAGCCTACAAATACAAAGTGGGAGTAGTTGTGCAGGTGTTCAAAATGTCAGCTAAAAACTGTATTAAGGACATCAGTTTAGCTAGTCAGAGAAAATACTACCGTATGGTCCAGATACGTATCAAGTCATCAGTGATTCTATTAGTTTTATGTTTAATCGTCGGACAAGGTATGCCCCAAACGGACGAATTATTGAGTAATCTGACAATTCGACGAGCAAGAAGACAAGATGGTTGTAAAACGAAGAAGTCCTATTTACAACTGTGAGTAAACAATATATATATATATTCTTTTTTCACCGAAGAAAAATTAGTTATATATTTTATTCTGTTAAGTGTTTACCATTGAATGAATTGAAACCGAAATGCAATGTGATCGTATCGTTGTCCTCACATCGTTATCTTATTGTGTTTAATTGTTCACCCAGCCCAGAACAAGTCTGACCTTAAATCTCAGGACACCACACCCATTAATATTTCAGTGATGTGTTCATCTGTCCACACCCATTAATATTTCAGTGATGTGTTCATCTGTCCACACCCATTAATATTTCAGTGATGTGTTCATCTGTCCGTAATCATCTTCTCTAGGTATCAAACACTAGACGTGTATTCCACCAGATTTCTCGACACTATTTATGATTATCAGCTATATAATCAAAATAGCAGCCTGTGGACGCGCGATCTGAAGTGATAAAATTATAGTGCACACGCCTGTAAAAATGGCAAAGGGGATTCGCACTGGGTTGCAACCATCTCGCTGGGGGTCTAATAACACCCCAGCCACCAGTCAGATTTTTGGACCGGATTGGGGGCCTTCGCGCACATCGCCGGGAGTGACATCATATATAGTAAAATAGATGTATACCGAACATTTCGATTACTTTTCAAGTCTGCATAATACCTCTGTTGACCTAGCGTTAAAAAGAATTATCTGGAGATAATTTTCCCTGTTTATCTGGACAGAGCATATGAAAAGTAGTTCGCTCATGTGCAACACTAAAGGAGTTGTTCGGCTGGCTCAAACTGAACCGTGCGTTGGTTGGTTTCCCCTATACGTCATAGCAACGTAGTAAAGGTCAACTTCCGCTATTGGTGGTAGGGATGGTAATGGGCTCGGACCACTATTAAATTTACATTGACGGCCATGTTAACGAAACTGCACCTGGCTGATTTATTAATTATTTTTGGACTTTCATCTCCTGGCAGTTTGTAGTTCCATTCAAGTCCTGCATCGCCATCTACTTCTTGGCGGGGGTCGCCCATCAAAATTTCGAACCAGAGCGTCCTGTTGGCAAGCACTGTACTTCCGGCGAATAACTTACCTCCAAAAAGCAGAGTCTACGCACCTGCATATAGTGCCTCAGACTGGCATGAATTATGCAGTGAATTCAAAATAAAAGTCACAACTCAAAAGGGCACTTGTCATGCTTAATGTTGGCCATGCAAGCCCTTGTCTCATTATCAAAAGGAAGCTGGGGAAAAAATCAGCACAAAAACTTGTCCTCTATGGCAGAGGTTATTTAGAGGGGGTTAACGGCTAGGGACTTTTTTTGAGTGGTCCGAGCCCTAATGGAGCCTGCGAAATGGAGCATGCGCTGTGGGGAGGTTGACTGGGTTGATGAGTTGCCGTGTTCAATAAAGTTACATGTGACAATAACTTTCCTTTCCTGTTCACTTATTTGGTCTACTATTCCCCCGGCCAGACTTTCTCTCTCTCTCTCTCTCTCTCACACACACACACACACGCACACACACACACTATTGCATGTCTTTATTTCAGAAAACAAAACTACTGAGGCAAACACAGTTTGCTTCAGCTTAAATACATTTTGCCTCAGCTCTTTTCTAAAGTTTGTTGATATAAATCAAACATATTACGGCAGTGTTCAGTTTTTATTAGTCGTTTGGCTACTTCAAAGCAAAGGGGAATAACTGCAGCTGGTAGAGCAGCAAAGCATTGTACATAGCAAAGTTTCAATGTTCATCTTGTTTTTTTTGTTTTTATATTGCCCTGTTGATGATCCACATCTTTTATATGAGATGCTGCTTCGGCAAACCAAATGCTGATATCAATCCATTTTACTTTACCTTTTTGCTTCAGCATAGCTGAATGCCGTATCGAATTGCGAGGGCTGAAACAGGATGGTTAGTTTATATATATTTTATTTTTCGAGAAGTGTTTGATGTTTCTTTCAACTCATAACTTCGTCAAGTAGAACACACCTCCAACAAATAACTGTGACTCAGTTTTTCGAACTTCGACCCAGATATTTTAACTGAATAGGATGCCAACGTCACACTTTAAACCTGAAAAAAACGAATCCCAGTAAAATGAAGGGTTTTCGTTATAACGGAAGAAATAAAGTTATGGAATTAAAGCAGTAAACAGATTAGATGCTATAAACTGGTAATGATGCGCTTCCCATTCCCATTCAAGAATGATCTCACTTGAAGAATGAATCGATTCAGTACCGAAAGAATGCTAAATAACGTTTCTCCGTAAATTTGGATCTCCAGGTTGGATACAAGTGCTTATTAATAACAGATATCAGCCATGTTAATCAGAATGAGAAACTATTCAAGGTACTATAGTGCGTGTCCCCAGTATTTTCATGCAGAGTGCAGGATATCTGCTTAAACTGTTAGTGAAGCGAGTGCTCTTGTTGTTGTTGTTGTTACAAATTATTTTGAAAAATACGGCAAAGGTAAGCTTGAACCTAATGACAGTACATTAAAATAAAATAAAATAAAACAATGTTTAAAAATTAATGGCTATTGCCAATATTTTAATGGTAGCATTTCTTTTTCTGTATTTTGATGGATCTACTTCAATGTTATGTATAATTTAGATTGACCGGAAGTGTGACAATGGTAATATTTTCGTTTTATTGTTACTTTTCATGCCGTTTCTCTCAGTATTTAACTTTTACACAAGTCCAGAAACTAAATGCACTGCACGTGCAATGTCATTATCTTGAGGCATAAGCTATTCAGCATTTTACAAAATACTCTGTAACAACAACAACACTGGCTTCTCTAACAATCATAATCGATTTTGGCCACTTTGAAGTACATGTAATCACTTGCAGCGCGCATGCCCGAAATGACACAACGGACATTTCTGACGAACGAAAATATATTGTTGTTGAGGAAGGTGTTTGATTTGACTTGCACAACTGTCTTTCTTCTTGTAGAGTGACTGTAGAAGTGATGGAACCAGTTGTATTAACCTCCATGATGAAGTTCAATGTCGCCTGTGGATTCTGGTCATTGAGCAGATGTACAAAATATAGGTAAAACATATGTGGTAGTGGTTCATAAAACCACTCGGTTGTTGTAGCACATGTACTCAGTTAACAACATTATTATTTGTTATCATCAACTAGTAAATTATTAATTTTCTCCCCGCACATACGAAAATATTGACAATAATTATCACCAGCACTCGACATAACTGTGCGACATGTTGTGAGTCAAACGCCCCAAAGATAGCGGTTAATATCTCAGCATCCCCAGATTTTGGCGATCTAGGGAACTGGTGAAATGGTACTAGACGGTCATTTGTAATGTCGACATGCTGTCACTGTTTGTACTTTGTTATTTGCACACTGTTAAAACAAACGAATGGTCTTTTGTAAAATATGGAATATTTTTTAACATAGACGAAAATTTCACACAATTAAACAGATTACGGATTCTCTTCTTCAGAAAACAGTACAATCAGAGTGATAAGGTATATCGCATGCTGTCTCTCCATAATATGCTAAATGTTCTCTTAATCGGGAAATGCGATAGACGGCCAGGAAGACGAGGCGGGGTGGGGGCGGGGGCACCATTCTCCCTGTAGAATGTCCGTCATAATCCCTTTAACATGAAAATATCTTATCATGCGAGGTGAAGTCAGTTATACCAGCTGTATAAAATCCATGTTAAGTTTGGTTTCAAAGGATTGAACATCGACTTCTATATCTTACCAGATTGATTCGATAGTTTATCCCAAGAGCACATTCCACAATTCTCCGCACTGATAAGAATGATCGCTTCACACTAATCACTGTCGACAGATCCACAACAACTGATAGTGAATGAGTGAGTGAGTTAGGTTTTAAAATCACGTTCAGCAATATTTCGGCCATATATCAACGATATAACTAACTACTGATAGATTGGTCGGCATCATCATTATGATTTACCTCCTATAATATATCGAGTTCGTCGGTACTAATTTGGACGATGACTGTTTACAAATCTACCAGCAGTAGTATTGCAAGATATAGGCCTGAAATAACTTGTTATATTTATATATACCGGTAGATAATGGCTTCCTTGATCTGTCTTTTTTTTCTTTCTCATTTACTCATAGGATGACGTATACACTGTCATATGAAAAAAAGTTCAAGCTCCAAAAGAGAACTATGTCTGAATGTTGTCCGGGATGGAGAGGAGCGAATTGTGATAGAGGTGGGTTTACTCCCGTCTTATATCAAATAGCTGATACGTCTTCGCTAACACCGGCAATAGGGTTAGAACTTCATTTTTCTTTTTAATACTACCGGTATTTGGCTTATGATTCATTTTCCCAAAATATGAAATATAACTACCGTCTAATTGTCCGTTTTTCCTGACTGATGGCACGCCTCAATGGGAACTAAATGGTAGTTCCCATTGAGGCGTGCAACAATTCAGACGTCAATCTGCAACGCAAGTTATATGTTGACCTCATTTTTCTGCTCATGTGTTTTCTAAAGCGTTTGTTTGGCGTCGGGCCTCACATACTTCTGTTTTGAATAAGAGCCTGCATTCTGCTACTATATTTCCCGTTTCGGCCGTTTCTTGTCTCACGGTTATAGTTTGTCAATTTCCAACAGATGAGTTGATAGGACTATTACATCACTGCGCTTGGATATTTGTATCTATATAACTACTCAAGTCGATGCTAGGTGCCGTGTGGTCATGTCATTGCAGACGTCCACATGGGCAGTTACAATGAAAGCGTAACTGAGATACAAATCATCCCAGGGGATCGCTTTTGGTTTATGTGATGGTTTTAGAATACTGGCCTGTGCGTTCATATGACTTCTTGCCAGTACACCGGCATCGTGTTTCGCCACCATTATATGTTGCGTTTAAGTAGTGCACTTTAGGCTTTGGTCTTCTTAGCCGTTACATATCTTCGAATATAGATGAGAATGGTATCGTCATGAGCACATCGCTCTGTGTGAGGCGAGGGTTGTCGGACTGTTTATTTGTTGTCCGCCGTACAAGATGCAACTATGGTCATCTGGAACTTTTGTTTGGTCTGTTTGGTTGGTTTTCTCATTTTGAGGTGTATTTCACACACTACTAGCTGTTAATGTTGAAACATGCGGATATAATCATAATAATGTTTTACTGTACCACGAAATGAAGTTTGCCTACTCTGATTGTCTCCTCGTGTATATTATCTATAATGTCTTTGATATTCGCAAGGGAGCACGCATTTTTTTTTACTCAAACGTATTGAATTTCTATTTTGAAAATCGTATGAAAGCTCATGCTTGCACGCAAAATTTTCTTCGGAAAAGTCGAACAAATACAGTCCAGAAATTACTGTAAATATATAATCAACGAGTTTGCTGGTAAAACTTTTCGTTATTCTTGGACTCGGACATCTTCCGAATCCATTACACGCTGTTTAATCGATTAAATGACATAAGACCAATAATCAAACTTGCACCATGTGCAAAGTAACATGTTTTCTTCCTATTCCCGCTTCTCTGTTTGAACTGAACAGCGTGTAGCAGTTAATACTATGGTCATAGCTGCCTCAGCAAATGTAAGTGTCAAGGTTGTGATGCAGTAGTAGGGAGTTGTCCAACTATACCTTATGTTACTACTGCACCGTCCAGTTCTCCTACTACACCATTGCGACGTTTTTCAGCACCGCCGGCAATGGGTCCATCATCAAACCATACTACCTGGTTGAAGCCCACGCTTAGTGACGCAACTACGACAAGTATCGAACGTCAGACTCGATCAACTTACTCTCGTCGTTCAGAATCGACCACCATTTCCGTATCAATGATCAACAAAAACGAATTCGCATTTTCATGTGATGGACTAACCCCACAGGCAACAGATATTTCGCCCCCAGCGATACTGTATTTACCACAGCCGACGATCAAATTGTATTGCGGAATGATTTTCCCTCAAAAGGACATTCGTTTAGAACGGGCGCTGACATGGCTACGGGGAGACGAACCTCTGGATGGACTGGACAGCAGAAGTCGCATCGTAGTTGAGCCGGCGGGGAGAGAGGGAAATCGACTCATATCTTCTTTAGAGATCATCAATGTTTCTCTTTGTGATCGTGGACTTTATACATGTCGAGGAAAGTTTGGCCCGTGTGAGCAAGATACAAGCACCACCCTCAAATGTCCACCCTACAAGGTACCAGGTAAGTTAACATCTTGAGGATTTATGTCGAGGTTGGATATTCTAAGATTCCGAAAGAGGCGAGAGGTTCACATTTCACTTAACACTCAAAGCGTTAGAATATATTTGTAGAAGGCGGGTTTGGACGTAACTGGGTTCCCGATAGCATTTTCTGCAGACATAACCACAGAAAGGTTGTTTGCATGAGAAGAGTGATTCGTGCTGTAAATTAATAAACATAAGACGATCAGTTCCGACAGCTGTAGGATTGTTCGCGTGAATTTTCATCTAGATCAATCGGCACTGCATGATTTCTTGATCAGGAGGTCCCTGGATCGAGTCATGGTCGTCAAAAAATAGAAGTCATTATTAAATATTTCCCATCATTCATTGAGATTGATAGCGTGGCAGTATCACTCCGAGGCGGATTAATTTCATAGACGAGAAAGTAATCCACACTTCCACAAACTCACCGCCTATGCCAAACTCGGAGAGCTGGTCCTTCTCTGTGATATTTCGGAGTATCTGAATATTGATTTGCTACAAAGTACGCCTTAGTTCCCAACATTCATTCAGCTCCTATCCGGGCTATAGTTCGTAGAGACACCTTGTAATTGATAGTCTCTTTAGTGGGGTTCATGAAAGGTCCCAAATCAAAACGTGACTAAAGATGCATTATACTCTAGAATATGTCTTGGAAATTTATCAAGAATAAGGAATACTGTGAAGTGATACAGGTTTGAATATGTACTGTCTGCGTCTCTGGCAAATATTGAGCGCTTTTCTCAATAGAGAAATTAACTTGTGTTTATATAGTTATATTTCATACCCGCTCCAATTTTGGTGCTTATCGTGTCTTATGAAGAAGGTAGTTCCTTTAAGGACGCGGAAATTCGTATTTGACGACGGCTGGCTATAGAATTTCGGATCTGACACTCGTTTTTGACAAAAACTAAACTGTCCAAATACACTAAGAAGGTTATCCCATTGCCTTTAGCTCTCACTCTGATGATCTCAAATTCGCGTTCAAACTGATGGTATTTGGTCACTTCTACTTCCTCTGTGCCTATATCACAGTTGTCAATTACGCCTTCGTCACATAATAACATCTTGTCTGGATAATACCATATCCGATGTGCCCAGGACTAGTATATTCATCGATTAACTAGAAAATGTAACTTAATTTTTATTGATACATGTTCAACCAATGCTTGCTCGCCCGCTGAAATATGTTATTCATTTGAAGGATTTTCCACGTGTTGTCCTTCAAAAGGGAGGGAACTAGATCAGGAGGATCAATCCACAGTATACATCGCCATCACAGTAGTATTAGTATGTTTGTTACTCACCACGGTTATCGGTCTGCCTTGGTTACTCTACAAGAAATGGTGGATGCTTCGCATATGGCTAAACTACAGATTCGGCGGAAGCGAAGATAATGGTATATATATATTTATATCAATATATTTCTTTTCATGCCCTTATTTATTATAACCATTAGCTTAGTCACATATAGATGCATCCGAAAGTCTATGTACATGACGCTATCTTGTGATTACACTCCTGAATAGATCAGGCTGCACATCCACAATTTAATTTCAGGGATTTTACCTGAAATTCAGGTATATCATGCATGAATTAAAGCTAAATTGCCTGAATTTTAGGAGATTTTACGTACCTGAACATGGTCGGGAACATACTAATCAAGGTGATAAATTTGCCTGAATTTCAGGGAAAATCCACTCATTCAGGGATCATTTTCCGGAAATTCAGGAAATTATCCCTGGATTTCAGATAAAATCCCTGAAATTGAGTTGTGGATGTACAGCCTGATCTATTCAAGATTATTCCCTGAAAATTTCTGAGAGTGTAGATTCTTAAAAGAGGGCTTTTATCGATGCCCTCCGTTGCATGAAACGACATGTATTACCCCGAGATAGCAAATCACTTCACGAACATTAATTAGCTTTTAGATTTCCACAGAATGTCGGATATGAAGTCTGTACTGGTAAAGGATGAAACAACATCCGACGTCTTTCGTCTGATATTCGGAGAGCAGGAGTCCCCCATAATACATTGCACTGGACAGGATCCGGTCAAGTTCAAAAGACGAGAAAAATTGAAATACTATTGTTGTTGCTTCGACACATATCTCCTCTGAAAATATGTTCCATGCAGTATGCGTACACATTAAAATAGTAACGAACGCCGACTTCACGGGAAAGGACGCGACTGCGAGAGTGTTGAAAACTGGAGTCTGCATAAACCCAGAACCGGAACCTGTCCAGCGAGAGCGAAACGACATTTGCAACGTCTGCTCGGCGAATAGTTTAAGAATCGCAAATGTCCGGCTTTATGGTCAGGCTTTGACAAGTAATATATAGTATATCCAGATAAGTCTTACCTTGCCTGGCGGTTGGCGAGGCATTATGGCCTCCTACCACAATTTGCACCGCAGCTCTGAACTTTCTGACTCATTCTCGAGTCTTATTAGCGTCATTCTGGGACTGAATGCATAATCCTATGTGCAAAGGATCATGGGAAAATTAAAAATGGCGGTTAGGTGTCCTCAGAAAGTGGTGTTTTCGGTTTTTTCTGTCCATTTTTCACATTTTTCTTCTCTACACCGGCATAAAAGTAATTTATTTTTTTCTAATATACTAATTATTCTGTCACATTATTTGTTTTTTTAGGTAAAATATAAAATTATACAACATGCAGAATACAAAACTAAGGTTTTTAACCATATCTGGCCTTGGCTTTTTGAGACCTGTCCAGGCCTGGGGGAGCCGAAATGACCCACATAATTATTTTTCTCGCCCCTTGAACTAGGGGGCGCAAACTTGCCACACTATACTCTTGGGTAAAGCTCTACCAGAAAATGTAAAAAAAATATAAGATGGCTGCTTCGATGACGTCACAGTGACGTCATTTTCAAAACGACATTTTTGGTCGATTTCTCTGTCAGATTTTTCGGATTTTTCATTTATACAATTTCTCCGCAAAAACTGCATGATAAATTAGTAAATTTTAATGTGATGTGAAAGAAAAAACCCAGACAGTTTGAAAAAAGGACGAAAACATCACTTTTCTGGTACCCCACGTGGCCGCAATCTTGAATTTTCCCATTATTCTCTACTCGGGTGGGTGGGTGGGGGGTTGTGATAAACTATGTCAGGAAGGGTCAGCTCTCAATTTTTTGTCGTTCCGAAAAAAACACTGAAAGTTTGGTAGGGGGGGGGGGCCATTTTGGCAAATCTTTACACCGAAGGGCAGCCAATTTAATACATTTGGAATGAGACATATATTGTGAACCAATATGAAGAATACTTAAATACTATTTATGTGATTTTTGCATCAATATGTCCCCAGATGTGGGCTAATTTCTATAATCCAACCTTCTCTGGGTTTGAACTGAACCTTTTTACCTGCAAACAACCATTACATTATTGAGGATTTTAACTCATTTAGACCAATGCAGATGTAGAATCACAGATTTTCAAAGGTGTATAATTTGATTATCAGTTAGTTTCGGGATCTGTTAAACTCTCAAACGTCTTTCGGCGCGAATCTACTCCTAAGATGTCTGATGTATAAAAATCCAATGCGTCTTTCAGCATAAATTTCGAAGGATAATGTTGAGGATAGGTGAATATACCTCGATTATCAGGCACAGTAAAGATCATAACTGCTAAGGTGGGACATTGGAGATATGAAACATGCGTATGGATGAAAGACATCGAGGGCATGGGTTCTACATTCGCGTATATCGCCGTCAGAAAAGCGGTGTTTCGCATGATATGTTTCATGAAATCTGAATGATTTTGTAGTATCCTCTAGCACATCCTCCCCAAAACCAGAGATATTCTGGATATACTACTGTTACTCATAAGAATGAATCGTGTTCATGAAAAATGCGACTATAAATTTCAACCAATCAGCAAAGCAACATCCTGTGTTTATTGACCAATCAGGTCACTTGTTTTACGGGTCCATGGCATGGTATCATGAGACAAAGATTCGTGCACACTTAAAGTTGGTGGAACGCGGTCTGCTATACAATATGGTCAGGGTTTCGCCTTTGTCTCAAAGGAAATCGTGTCGTTGCGGAGATGCCTCTAGCAATGAATTATGCTGAACCCCTGTGGTTGTAATCATATTCCGCGCATTCGATCACTGCCTAACTTCAAGCGATCCATATTTCTCTTTAGAGGCTAATAGTACGAAACAAGTCAATCGAGTTTCTGACGGAGATTTTAGCGAATACATATATATGTAACTAGTGAATAATTATACTTATGTAAAAGCAATACGGTACCATCGATGTCCTTCATCATTGCCTAAGACACTGTATGGGTTATTTTTCGGGTGGTTTATTGTGTGACGTGTATCTATCGTTCAACGCAGACACTGTATGGGTTATTTTTCAGATGGTTTATTGTACGACGTGTATCTATCCTTCAATACAGACGATGTTACTCTCCTGCGCTTCGTGCTAAGTCAGTTCCGACAATTTTTAGAAAACAAGGGATACAAAGTGTTCATTTTCCCACTGGACTCACTCCCTGGTGCAAGTAAGTAGGACGTTAGAGACGGTCAAACTTAGATACATGTATTTCTTCCTCCCTACATTATAGTCGAGATTGAACAGCGGCTATTCCATCCACTCCCCCGTAATAATTTTCACTTCCGCTTGATTTTATTATCGATTGCCAGTCGAAAAGGATGGGCCAAGACAATATCCCCTATTGGTGTTATGTTATCCGGTGTTATGATAGTTTGAATCAAAATCGTATTAATAATTAAATTCATATCGCTGATATTGTGGTCACAGCACAGAAAGCGGTACCGGTGCATGGTAGGTTGGTTTGGTCGATGAGCTTCTTCCGTGAAAGTTGTTAGTCTTAGAGAGAAATATCTTAGTTCCCTTTCTAAGTGAACGAGAAAATAATATCGACACAAAACAAGGCTGCAAAGAAGGGTCAAAGTATTTCTGTATCTCAACATTCTTCCATGCCTCTATCGTATTGACCACTGTTCACTTGCGACATCAGACCACGCCTCGCCTTTTTAACGTGGCTTTCATCGAATATTTCAGTCATATCACGACGTTTGGGTCCTATTTCTTTTGGCACCCGTGACCCCATGGTTGGGGCCCCATTCCTTGACTGACCATGCAGTCAAGACCAGATCCATGCACATTATTAATCCTCATTTCAGACCCACTGATTTATAGAACACGATTAACTATGTGCAGAACATTTGCCTGTGAAGAGAATGTATGCAAACTATTAAAATAAAAACAACAACAAAGTTCACGCTTCGACATGGAGTCCAATAATAGACACCAAGGTCAGAATAATACATTCTTCTCAAATACAAGGCACTGATCAAACGACTGAACCCAGAGGATTTTGTACGGACCCAGGTACACTCCATAAAAGCCCTCAACAGCCTGTAACAGCCCGGTTCATAGGCTAATGAGCTGATTGTGGGACGCATCATTCCATGGAAAGACTATTATCGCTTGAACAAATGTATAAAACTCACACTGAGCAATCGCGGAAAGCAAGTTACTACAGAAAGATTGAAAGAAATGTCAATTTTAAGAAGTTACGGCAAAGTACGTTTCCGTGAAAGTATATACCAGGAAACTGGCGTTTTATATATCAGTCATCCGTCACATCATTGGTGATCTCATGCATAAGATATGATGCTTCATCCACAAACTTCAAATGTTCGACATTGGAAACACGTTCTGTAATTGTACCCATCGAGACCTAAACCAAACACAGTCACTATTTTATACAAGCTCAGATTCCACTGAGAAATGTTCAGCGCGACATTGCATGTCTGAACATTGATCGTCTCGGGTTGCGCCGACAGTCCCACTGTTGGCCACCTTAATTCCCGTGGAAGATCGCATCACCTTGGTACTTATTCCATATTCGTCTCTATTAATTTCTTGATTTCCGGAGTTCCCGGAAAGAACCGCCGCCCGTCGGCAAGTAACTGGCAAACGTTCACACATGCAGCATTCTCTCTTACACCGACCACAATACTATATATTCTATATGCTCCCCAAAACTGCACAAATAATTTCACTAATTTTTTTCTTTACTCGTTTTTCAGCTCAATCTGAGAATATCGTGGAGGCAATGGAGCAGAGCCGAAGAGTAATGATACTGTTTAGTGAACTTTACCGTTCGAACGAGTGGTGTAGGTTTGAATTCCTCACAGCCCAGCGGCTCTTTATGAAAAACAGGTTACGGATTGTACCAATTCTTTATGGAGATAACATCAAGGACATTCTAGAAGACAAAGACTTTTCTACAGTTCTCGGCAGTATTCCTGTCATAAAACTTTTCCCATCAACGACAATTTTACCGAAATCATTCGAAGTCGCGATAACAATGCGTATGCCCAAACCTTGTGGTGGACGTCGTGTGAGGAAGCCATATTCAGAATTTCATTTTAGCAGTGGGACACATTCTTTAAAACAACCCAGTGATTCCATCCGATATTCAGGCGAATATACGGGCAATGTGTGCTCACTATTTACGCTTAAAGAGCACGGAGGCTTTTCCATTAGCTGAGCTTCGGACATGGTCGGACAAACGTTTTTCTAAGGGGTAGGAGGACAACACCAATATAATGTTGCACGATTCCCCCTCGCAAAAACAATATCGGCCTTTATTCATGTTCTTGTTTTATGCAGGTTTCGAGTTTAGTGTTCATATTGGGTTCATACTTCATGTAAGAATCACGAGACAATGCATACAATAGCCAAGTCTGGAGACAACAATGTGGCTAGACCTGTGCCTTTTCAGCGGCACAAAGACCCAGACAATAGGTCCTACATGAAGTATCGACCTAATATTGTCTTTCGCAAAACCGCTTTCGATTGTGGACGCGGAAATTCTTTACCCTATCAGGCCTGGGAAGGTGGGGGGGGGGGGGGAATTTGAGCTTGTTTTCATAATCCCCCGAGGAGAGGATCATGGGTAAATTCAAGATGGCGGCCAAATGGGGTACCAGAAAGCGATGTTTTCGTCATTTTTTTCAAAATTTCTGCTTTTCCGCGATGAAAAGCGGGCAAAAAGTATTTTATTTCAGATCACATTAATATTTACTAATTTATCATGCACTTTTTGTGGAGAAATTCATAAATAAAAAAAATCGAAAAACCTGACCGAAAAATTGACGAAAAAATGCCGTTTTTGAAGGTGACGTCACTGTGACGTCATCAAAGCGGCCATCTTAGAGCTTGACCCAAGGGTATAGTGTGGTAAGTTTCAACCCCTTAGCTCAAGGGGTAAGAAACATAATAAGGGTGAGGGGGCCATTTCACCCCCCCCCCCTAGACAGGTCCCCAAAAAACCAGGCCGGATAGGGTTAATGGACGACGGCTGGCCACTGAACGTCTGATCTGACGGGTGCATTCAGACAAATAGATTTACCTAACGTTGTTTTGTCTGGATATATCTGAGTGAAGGGTTCAATCATTTTATATGCACCAAACGCCTCGCCGTTCTTCTTCGAGAAAGACTTTCCTGACCCTTTGTCTTGCTTTTTGTCTATAAAATAGCGGATCGCATTGCTTAACTGTCACATTTTCAAAGTGATTGTGTTGAGAGTGCAACTTTACCACAGCGCATGCTCCGTATCATCATAAGAGCGAAGATAAACTGTAAGTTACTTCATAAAGAAAATATCGTCTTGAGCTCTTATATATACTGTCAGTGCGTGGAAGCGGATCGTTCCGTGTGAGTGAAAAGAACCTGATAGAACCTCAATAGACATGATAGACGAGTTCTGCACATTTGTGTATTTTCGTCAAGTTTAAGTGCACATGATAGCGTGATTTAGAGGAAATTCATCGTTTCAAACGCCAGGCATATAGAACTATGAATAATTCCAAATGGAAGACCTGCCGATAAACCCCTGATTATAATAGAATTCGTTCTCGCTACTGGATGATCTAGTAGGGCAAAACATTGCCTTCATCCGAGTATGATCATCAGTTCAAATGTCGGACGTTTTCTCGACAAAATTAAAGATTTTGTGGCATTAAAAAATTTGTTGAATTTGATGGACAGAGAAAGACGTTGATATTTTAATATGTTCTGGTAATGCAAAACAGTATATTTCTCATATAGACTCGGTAGGGGCGTTGTTTGATGGATCAGCAATGAGGTCATCTGATCCGAAGTTAACAGGCCTTGTGAAACATTGATACAAACATTCTGTAAAAGTCTAAGTGTTTATTATCATCCTACGTCATGTCTAGAAGAAAACAATGCATACACAAACAGTATAAATGTTGATTTGGGTTACGTTCTTGTAAAACCAGATGTAAGACGTCATGAGAACCCATGTGTGGTGGCGAGTACTTTCGGTGAAACAAAAGCAGAACCGGGGAATCGACTGCTGACATGTCGTAGTTACACAACGTTTGAACAGCGAAGGTTAATCTTGATATTTTTGTATGTATATAAAGGGTGTGATAGGGATCAAGTTTGCTGTGAGAGGG
>JAVTVY010050265.1:0-22663 GCA_036873755.1 Hanleya hanleyi
AAGTCGCCATTTCAGAAAGTTCCATCTTCGGCCATGAATCGTTTGTTTTAATCGTCATCGGGCAGGCCAGGATACCGTTGAGGCAACATATCCTCAGATAGTTGTTTGCGCATTCTGAGTATCTATCAGTGCATGGGTGAATACATTCATCCGATGGGAATATTCCGTAATTTGGTCACGAAAAACGTGACATTGGTGACCCTCTCCACGACGCACTTGGTGTTGGGGCGCTGTTCATAGGCCCATTCCAAGACATCCAATTGGTCCACTTGGTCCAGCACGGGCTGTAGCGACGTCCGGTTAATGATGGTAAACGGTTGGTCAAATACCCGGATGTTACTGCTCGGATAAAAGTATCGGACTTGATCTGTCTCCTTATGCTGCAGTACACTTAACCAAACGCCAGATTTAATTTGAAGGACCCTAGCTTGGTCATTGAAGATGGCTTCCACGTAGCTGCGTAGACGGGCGAGGCCAGTCAGTCGGAAGTGTAGATATCTTGAATAGGGCGATGACGGTGGAAACAGTGCCGTATCATGGGCCAATGGCGCCGATAGTGTCACTCACTGGATGGGCGTCCTGTAAGAGATCGCTGGGAACATCCACCGCATCTTCCACAAATGTTCGTTGTTATCAGGCGTATGACTGGGAACAGTAATGCTAGGGACCGGCTGGATATCTAGGCTCTTCTGAACTGTGGGTATAGGCGGGCTCTCCGTGATCGCATCACCAGTGGCATTCGTCTCCCCGGGCGCATCTTCACTAGGTCTGACCCTCATGGATGCCTCTTTAGTGGAAAGTTGTCGCTCATACCGTGGTGATGGACCATGAATCAAACGTTGGTGCTGTCTTAACTGACTGGGTCGTTTGAAGAGTTGACCACAACCGTTACATTGTTCTCGTGGAATGAGTGTTCGTGGCGCAGTAAATGATCCTCCCGATTGAATGACCGCGCAGGTTGTACAAGTATACCGAGCATCGTTGTGGGTGGAGGCCTCGTGGCGTCGTAAATTATCTAGACGAGTAAACAGCTTCTGGCAAGTTGTGCAAGAGAACATATCGGCTGTGGATCTGGAAATGATGAATGCCGTAAAAATTCTGACTCTTATAGGCCAACATAGAAGTACCCGGATGTAGGCGCGGACGTCAGCGACAAGAGCCCGGATGTACAAGAACCCGGATGTACCCGGATGTAAAAGTCCCCGGATGTAAAAGTGCCCGGATGTTTACGAATGTTCCACCATTCCGGACTTCTATCAGGTCCATGTCCAGAAGCTCTCATGTCCTGCATAAGAATAGTCGTTTTGTGTGTGTATGCATGTGTGTATGCGTCTGTGTGTCTGTGTGTGTGTGTGTGTTGGTGTGTGTGTGTGTATGTGTGTGTGTGTGTGTGTGTATGCCTCTGTGTGTGTATGTGTGTGCTTGTGAGTGTGTTTACGCATGTGTTTACGCGTGTGTGTGTGCGTGTGTGTATGATTCTGTGTGAATGTGTGCATTGCGTCTGTTTGTATGTGTGTATGCGTGTGTATGCATGTGTGTGT
The DNA here is from genome assembly GCA_036873755.1 of Hanleya hanleyi. Lineage (NCBI taxonomy): Eukaryota > Metazoa > Mollusca > Polyplacophora > Lepidopleurida > Hanleyidae > Hanleya > Hanleya hanleyi. The sequence continues at coordinate 1,542 of JAVTVY010050265.1, forward strand.
GTGTGTGTATGCGTGTGTATGCGTCTGTGTGTATGTGTGTGTGTGTGCAAGTGTCTGTGTGTATGTTTGTGTGCGTGTGTGTGTGTATGCATGTGTGCATGCGTGTGTGTGTGCGTGTGTGTGTGTATGCGTGTGTATATGCGTGTGTGTGTGTATGCAAATGTGTGTATGCGTCTGTGTGTCTGTGTGTGTGTGTGTGTTGGTGTGTGTGTGTGTATGTGTGTGTGTGTGTGTGTGCGTATGTGTATGCTTGCGCGTACGCGTGTGTGTGTATGCGTGTGTGTGTATATGTGTGTGCGTGTGTGTATGCTTGCGCGTACGCGGGTGTGTGTATGCGTCTGTGTGTATGTGTTTGTGAGTGTGTCGCCGTATGAAGGCGCACGCTCCTGTGGTGCACCCGCACCTTGGCGTACCCTATGCCCGTCTTGTGACGCCCTCTCGCGCCTGTGTGTATGTGTGTGTGTGCTTGCGTGTGTGTACGCGTGCGTCCACCACACACCACCACACACCACCACCACCACCACACACCACCACACACAACACACCACCACCACCACCACCACCACCACCGGGCGTTGACGGGCATACCATCAAACATTGGTCAAACAGAGCTATACCTCCAAACACTGGTCAGACAGGGCTGTAACACCAAACACTGGTCAGACAGGGCTATAATACCAAGCACTGGTCAAACAGGGATATACCAACAAACACTGGTCAAACAGGGCTATACCATCAAACACTGGTCAAAGAGGGATATACCAGCAAACACTGGTCAAAGAGGGCTATACAACCAAACACTGGTCAAACAGGGTTATACGGTCAAACACTGGTCAAACAGGGCTGTACTACCAAACACTGGTCAAACAGGGCTATACCACCAAACACTGGTCAAACAGGGCTATACCACCAAACACTAGTCAAACAGGGCTATACCACCAAACACTGGTCAAACAGGGCTATACCACCAAACACTGGTCAAACGGGGCTACACCAGCAAACACTGGTCAAACAGGAAAGAGTGAGGAGAAATATTAGACCTGCCTCACTAACTGTATTGTAGATGTATTGATAATAAGAAGTTTGAGAATCTCTGATGACCCATATTGAACGGAAGTGACCTTTGACCCATGCGCACCATTATTATCCGGTATTCTGCAAGAGCATTTGGACACCTGTTGACCTCAATAATTTGCATATGACCTCTGTGAGGTCACTTCCGCTTCCGTTCACGTGACCGGAATTGACCTTTGACCCCTGCGCGCAAACAGAGGTCATATGCAAATTATTGAGGTCAACAGGTGTCCAAATGCTCTTGCAGAATACCGGATAGTAATGGTGCGCATGGGTCAAAGGTCACTTCCGTTCAATATGGGTCATCAGAGATACTCAAACCTCTTATTATCAATACATCTACAATACAGTTAGTGAGGCAGGTCTAATATTTCTCCTCACTCTTTCCTGTTTGACCAGTGTTTACTGGTGTAGCCCTGTTTGACCAGTGTTTGGTGGTATAGCCCTGTTTGACCAGTGTTTGGTGGTATAGCCCTGTTTGACCAGTGTTTGGTAGTATAGCCCTGTTTGACCAGTGTTTGACCGTATAGCCCTCTTTGACCAGTGTTTGGTTGTATAGCCCTCTTTGACCAGTGTTTGCTGGTATATCCCTCCTTGACCATTGTTTGATGGTATATCCCTGTTTGACCAGTGCTTGGTAGTATAGCCCTGACTGTATGCCCGTCAACGCCCGGTGGTGGTGGTGGTGGTGGTGGTGGTGGTGTGTTGTGTGTGGTGCTGTGTGGTGGTGATGGTAGTGGTGTGTGGTGGACGCACGCGTACACGCACGCAAGCACACACACACACACAGGCGCGAGGGGGCGTCACAAGACGGGCATAGGGTACGCCAAGGTGCGGGTGCACCACAGGAGCGTGCGCCTTCATACGGCGACACACACACACACATACACACAGACGCATACACACACACGCGTGCGCGCAAGCATACACACACGCACACACACGCATACACACACATATAAACACACGCAAGCACACATGCATACACCCGCAAACACACACACAGACGCATACACACATATATGCATACACACACATGCATACATACATACAAAACACCTGCATACACACACACGCACGCATGCACACACACGCATATACACACGCACACACGCACACACACACGCATCCACACGCACACACACATACACACAGACACATACACACACACGCATACACACGCACGCATACACACACATACACGCTGCACACACAAGCACACATACACACACGCGTACACGCAAGCATACACCCACACAAACACACACATGCATACAAACGATTCATGGCCGAAGATGGAACTTTCTGAAAGGGCGATTTCTGATTGGACAAGAGCAGCCGAGAATACATCTAACGGACAGGAACGAATATGACAGATGCAAATGGCGGCCTCTGATTGGACAAGAGTCTTCTTGAGTTGTAAACATACCTAACGCGGCTCCCCCAGCGTAGGTATGATGTAACATTGGGGAGAATAAACTATAAGAAAAACACTTCTTGTTGTTGTTGTTGTTCTCTCATGTGTCATCCTCGTTGTTGTTGTTGTTGTTGTTCTCTCTCCGGTCTATATCATGGCGTCAAGACGTTATGTTAGAGCGTTAAGGCGTAACTACGAGCGTTGACGGGCGTCACTGCATTTCGAGGAATTAGTGACAATTCCGTAGAATATCTAGAAAACCAGAGCTTCTGAGCTATTTCACCAGGGCGTTGAAGCATTGAGCTTGGTATTGGCGGACGTTGCTACAAGATGACACCTCACACGACGCATTCGGACCAAGGATGGTCCATCTCTACATCAAATACCTTCCTTCACTGACCCAAAATATCCGCTTTCGCTACTACTCGTACTGATGACGTCACCGATGACGTCACAGATGCTGCGGACATGCCTCAAATCATTGTCTACACCCCCAGAGCTACAACATGACACCTCCCACGACGCAATCGGACCAAGGATGGTCCCTCTCTACACCAAATACCTTCCTTCACTGCCCCAAAATGCCCACTTTCGCTACTACTCGTACTGATGGCGTCACCAATGACGTTACAGATGCTGTTGACAGCCCGCAAATCGGGGTCTACGCCCCGAGAGCTACAACATGACACTTCCTTAGACACATTCGGACCAAAGATGGTCCATCTCTACCCCAAATACCTTCCTTCGCTGCCCCAAAATGCCCACTTTCGCTACTACTCGTACTGACGACGTCACCGATGACGTCACCGATGACGTCACAGATGCTGTGGACAGCCCCCAAATCGGGGTCTACACTCCGAGAGCTACAAAATGACAACTCCCAGGACGCATTCGGACCAAGAATGGTCCATCTCTACCCCAAACACCCCTCCACGCACCCCCCAAAATGACCACTTTACTTACTACAACGATCTGCGCATGCGCAGATTAACGCGACTTGCAATTAAAAACACGCCATTCTGACTCTACCCCACACAAGCTTCACTTTGACACATTACACAACCTATTCGGACCAATAGCGGTCCATCCCTACCCCAAGCACTCCTCCACATACCCCCAAAATGCCTGCTTTCTATACTACGGCCAGACTGCACATGTGCAGACTATTGAAAACGGACGAACCATTAGTCTAGTCGGATGCTCCTCCACGAGAGCTTCAAAATAAGACCTCATACGACACCATAGGATCATTACGGGCTCACCTAGACCCCAAAACGTCCACCCCGTATGGGCCCATACCTCCATAGCCAGTATGGGGCTATATGAGCCTACCGAGGCCTCGGTGACCTTTTTTCAAAAATTTGACAGTTTCGCTTCGAAACCCTTCCCATCGTGTTCTAAATGACGAGACGTGAAAAACAAATCCAAACAACCCATATCACAATGAACGTGTGTGAATTTCCCACGTTGAACCTATACCCTCATATAGCCAGTATGGAGCTATATGAGCCTATATACAGACCTATCCGGTACTTTTCCAACAATTTGACCGTTTCGCTCCAGGACCCTTCCCAGTGTGTTCTAAATGAAGAGACGAGGAAAACGAGACCCCACAACCCATAGTAATACCCAGAAAAAATTTGACCACCCCTTCCCCCATAGCCAGTATGGGGCTATATGGACCTATATACAGACCTACCCGGTACTTTTAAAAAAAATTCACCGTTCCGCTCCGGGGCCCTTCCCATTGTGATTTTCTTGGCGAGACGAGAAAAACGAGACCCCACAAGCCATAGTAACACCCGCAAAAAAAAATTGACCACCCCTCCCCCCATATAGCCAGTATGGATCTATACCCATACAGGCATTTCCCCGTATATTGTATAGTGTACGAGTCCGTATTCCGCATTTTATTTATTTATTTTATTTATTTATTTATTTCTGTGAAAACACCCAATTGACTGGATAGGCAGGCCCCGATAAGCCCGGGGGGCCGATATGACCCCCATGGGATAGAGTCGATAGGAGTATATTCTAGGGTAAAGTCCGTGTACCGTTTTTTATATCTGGAGACATTTTACATGCACCCTCTAGAGGGCAGCACCATCGATGCCAAAGGGGAATCCCCTTTTTGTTTTCTTTAAGTGGCATTTAGAAGTTGGGAAGTAGATAAATAAACAAATTGCTTATGGATAACAACTTCTAGTTTATTCAGGACGACGTTTCGATACAGGTACTAGTATCGTTCTCAAGTCAATGACATCAATAAGTAAATAATCAGTATATATACAGTTCCTTGAGTAAATGTCAATAGGATGATAACAATAGTATTATACTAGGTGAGAAATTTATAATAGGACAGGATTAGACTGTGGAGATGGCTGGATTAATTAACAAGGTGGATTAATTAACAAGGTGGGCTTCTAGGCACGGTGGGGTTCCTGGATTAGAAGGTCATAGGCGCTGGGGATGAATTGGCCCTGGTCTCTTGAGTGGGTGGGGTTTTCTTTGATGTGGTCCAAGACGGGAAATCAGCAGTTTCGGACCACATCAAAGAAAACCCCACCCACTCAATCAACTGGAACAACACCAAACCCCTTGCCACAAACCATATGCACTGGAAAAACAGAAAACTACTGGAGGCCGTCCACATCAAAAGAACAAAACCACAAATGAACAGAGACCAGGGCCTATTCATCCCCAGCGCCTATGATCTTCTAATCCAGGAACCCCACCGTGCCTAGAAGCCCACCTTGTTAATTAATCCACCTTGTTATTAATCCAGCCATCTCCACAGTCTAATCCTGTCCTATTATAAATTTCTCATCTAGTATAATACTATTGTTATCATCCTATTGACATTTACTCAAGGAACTGTATATATACTGATTATTTACTTATTGATGTCATTGACTTGAGAACGATACTAGTACCTGTATCGAAACGTCGTCCTGAATAAACTAGAAGTTGTTATCCATAAGCAATTTGTTTATTTATCCTTTTTGTTTGTATATTTTTTGCGGAGATATACTGGACAATAAACGCTCGACCCTCGGGTCGCACGGATGCTAGACTCGTCCTAATAACATCGTCCAACACCTATAGATTATGTTTATTACTATAAGTCTTCCTTCTCATGGTTTCAGGTATTTTTTTCGGCCCTGCCCGCTCCAAAGTCACACCCGATCGAGTCAAGTAGCTCTCTCGTGTTGGAGGTAGTTTTTGGTCTCTTGAGAAACAACGCCCCTGGCGGAACTCCCCGTCATCTCCCCAAGAGTTATCTACCCCGGCAAAATGGGAAGTTAGCCGTCCTTTCTATACTACTGACGATCTTTTCGCCGAGGATAAGCGCTGAAACTCAGGCACCGGATTTGATGGAAACGAGACATTCTCAACAGAGAGCCCTGAGTAGTATATAGCCCGCATCTGTTATGAGGATGAGTCGTGATCTCACTATCACGAAGGCATGACAGTAGTATATAGCCCGCATCTAAGGCAATATTTTGCCGGGGGAGATAACTCTTGCATCCGGCAGGTGTCGTTATTGTAGGTTATAGTATAGGAAGCGGCCATTCACGGCCTTTCTGCGGCCTTCAAGGCCGCTATATTTTCGGCAAAGGGACCTTGGAGCGGGGTATTCCTCCGCGGTCTGACGGTGATGCGGTCTGCTTCCGCGGACAGAAAGTGGTCCCCAGACTTCAAATACGCTGCATGGACCGATTGGGTCGAGTGAGGTATCCCCGCTCATCCAGGGTTATCCAGTCATGGGTGGGTGTATGTTTTCACAGAAAAAAAAAAAAATAAATAAATAAAAAGCGGAACACGGACTTTACTCCTACAATAGCGGCCTGTATTTTACAATATACGGGAAAATGCCTATATGGGGTATGGGGGTTGTCATTGTTTTTGGATTTTACTATGGGTTGTTTGGTCTTGTTTTTCACGTCTCGCCACGAAAAACACGATGGGAAGGGTCTCGAAGTTAAGCGGTGAAATTTTTCGAAAAGTACCGGGTGGGGCTCTATATAGGCCCATACTGGCTGTGGGGGATAGGCCCATACTGGGAAATTCACACATGTTCATTGCGATATGGGTTGTTTGGTCTTGTTTTTCACGTCTCACCATGTAGAACACGATGGCAGGGGTCTCGAAGTTAAGCAGTGAAAAGTCCAGGTACCGGGCAGGTCTGTATATAGGCCCATAGGCCTACTGGCTCAGTGGATAGGTTCATACTGGGTGGACGTTTTGGGGTCTAGGTGAGCCCCTAGTGGTCCTATGGTGTCGTAGGAGGTCTTATTTTGAAGCTCTCGTGGAGGAGCATCCGACTGAACCGTTCTCAATATTCTGCGCATGCACAATCTGGCCGTAGTATAGAAAGCAGGCATTTTGGGTGGTGCGTGGGGGCGTGCTTGGGGTAGAGATGGACCACTATGGATCCGAATGGGTCGTGGGAGGTGACAAAGTGAAGCTTTTGTAGGGTAGTCAGAATGGCGTGTTTATATTGCAAGTCGCGTCAATCTGCGCATGCGCAGTTGTGTGTAGTAAGTAAAGTGGTCATTTTGGGGGTGCGTTGAGGTGTGTTTGGGGTAGAGATGGACCACTATTGGTCCGAATGTGTCTTGGGAAGTGTTATTTTGTAGCTCTCGGGGTGTAGACCCCGATTTGAGGGCTGTCCACAGCATATGTGACGTCATCGATGACGTCATCAGTAGGAGTAGTAGCGAAAGCGCGCATTTTGGGGAAGTGAAGGAAGGTATTTGGTGTAGAGACGAACCATCCTTGGTCCGAATGCGTCGTGGGAGGTGTCATCTTGTAGTTCTCGGGGTGTACATCCCGATTTGAGGGATGGTCACATCATCTGTGATGTCATTGGTGATGTCACCAGTAGGAGTAGTAGCCAAAGTGGGAATTTTTGGGCAGTGAAGGAAGGTATTTGGTGTAGAAATGGATCATCCTTGATCCGAATGCGTCGTGTGGGATGTCATCTTGTAGCCCGCGGGGTGTAGACCCCTATTTGAGGGATGTCCATGTCATCTGTGACGTCATCGGTGACGTCATCAGTACGAGTAGTAGCGAAGGTGGTCATTTTGAGGGCAGTGAAAGAAGGTATTTGAGGCAGAAATGAACCATCGTTGGTCCGAATACGTCCTGTGAGGTGTCAGTAGTATAGTAAGAGTAAATCATCGGATTAGCGCCTCACTGCGCATGCGCAGAACTTGGTGTGACGTCAGAAGTGTGTCTGTGCGCATGCGTGAGTGAGAATGTGAGTGGGGTGGGTTTAAAATGGCGGCCGGTTAAAGTCCGCCATTTTGAACCCACCCCACTCACATGTGAGATGTGAGTGGGGTGGGTTCAAAATGGCGGCCCCTTATTTTCTCTCCGTCGCTGAAAGTCCGCCATTTTGAACCCACCCCACTCACCTCGTGCACTGATTGACCTGGGGTGAGTGGGGTGGGTTTAAAATGGCGGCTTAGGGTGTTGTGTGTGTAAAATAAGGGGCCGCCATTTTGAACCCACCCCACTCACCGGGTCAGTCTATGAGTGAAGATGAGGGGTCGTGGCCAATGTGAGTGGGGTGGGTTCAAAATGGCGGCACCCTATTTTTCCCCGACCACTGAAAGTCCGCCATTTTGAACCCACCCCACTCACCCCGTGCTCTGATTGACCTGGGATGTGAGTGGGGTGGGTTCAAAATGGCGGCTTATGGTGTTGTGTGTGTAAAATAAGGTGCCGCCATTTTCAACCCACCCCACTCACCGGGGTCATGTATAAAAGCAGTCGATTTTTAGGGAAAGGGTGTATTCATTGCACTACTTTTGCGTAGCACTGTGACTTACCTGTCTGCCTGCCTGCCTGCCTGCCTGTTTCACCTCTAGTCAGTTCACCTCTAGCCAGCCATCCAGTCAGCCAGCCACATCCACTTTTTTCGATTTTACCAGTGCCAATTCACTAGACTATTACTCACTAATAGTTTATCACCAGCCCGAAGTCACCCATCATTCATCATTATTTTTAGCGAGGCTTGCCAAGTACCGTGTTCGTCTGATTGATGAGATGGAGCGATGTGGGTGACATGTGATTTCTATGTGATTTCCTTATGTCGGAGGAAAACATACTCCTGGAAGAGCGTGTCGTGTCGAGGAAATCATGGCGGAGAAAACTTTTTCAGCACGAAACAAAGCTCTCATCGATGATGTATCGCAATTTACCTACTATGGATGTCTAGCCTTCGTGTCGGCGTTGAAGATCACGGGAAATGGCGAACTAGCAGATCTATTGGAAGCCGACGACGACGTTCTACCAGATGAGGATATGTTAGTGGTGGACGAAGAGCGTACAGCAAGCAAACGTACTAGCTCAGAGAGTGCTAAACGTGCTGGACGTCCCAAACGCCCCCGTCTAACCCCGTTAGTAATACCTGAGCCAGTAGTACCCCAGCAAGTGCCTGTGAAACAAGAACTTCCTCTGTCTGTCCAGGAGATCAACAATCTGATCGACGCGGCTCACCAGGCAGCTCACAAGGACATTTGGGAGCTCTCACCCTATTTAACGGTCAGTGTCAAAGATGAAGAAGTGCATTTTAATGCAGCGGGCTTTAACGACAGACCTGGTAAGCATATTGCCATGAACTTGGACACCTGGCAAAAACTGGAGACCCTTGAATACGCCATCGATGCGGTTATTCGAGACCAGGGGAATGACGAAGCGAAATTTCCTGTGGGTGACGACATCTATGTGAGCTGTGCTTATTTCAATGACCAGCTCCTCGTGCATATTCGAAAATGGCGCAAACGTTTAGATACGCAAGAGCTGGTGGCTTGTCCTCAAGGGGTGACATTGAAATTAACGGCCTGGCGGGAGTTGCAGAGTCTAGCCAGTACAATTCGTCAAACTCTGACCTACCAGGTGTCGCACTATATATATGAGAAGTACATTGGCACAGTCCTGCAGCTCATCAGACCTCACATGAACACTCTGGTAGCCTCATACGCGACCCTCACTGAAGCACTACAGGCTGTGACCGAGGCGCAAATTGCCACGGCAGTGGTAGCGGCTTGTCCTTCCAAAATCCCCCGTGAAGAGATTGTGACGTACATCTATGTGCACCAAGGACGGAAAGATGATGATGAATTCAAACAAGTCTTGTTGACGAACTATTGAGGAGAACAAGGAAAAACATTGACCCTACACATTTATTGATCTGGAGAGCGTATAAATTGTATTTAAAATTTCAGAGTTTTTTCACTGTTAATTGTATTAAAAAAATTTCAATACTCAGATATAATTGTATTAAATTCAATTGTGAATACGTTCATTGTGTGTTAATAAAAATATAGTAGAAAATTAAAAAAAATGCTTTGTGTTCATTCTTTTTTCCTTTTTTAATAGTCAAATAGCTCCAAAACGTCTATTTTCATTCTTGCGCATGCGCAGAATGCTGATAGTTCAACCCACACCAGTCCATCAGATGTCCCTTCATCTCACCTTCACATTGATACCTCACTCGGCTCCATCGGGTCACTAGGGGCTCTCCTAGGTCCAAAAAAAGGCTATTTTCATAGCCTTCGGCCTTCGCGCATGCGCAGAATCACCCTAATTCAAGCCCATATCCAGTCTATCAGATGCTCCTTCACGTTACCTTCAATTTGATACCTTACTCGACCCGATTGGCCCATTAGGGACGCCTCTAACCCCAAAAAGGCTATTTTCACACCCTTCGCCCGCCGCGCATGCGCAGAATGGGTGTATGAAGATTTTTTATTTTGGAGGTAGTGGGTCGAGTGAGGTGTCTAATTGAAGCTGACGTGAAATGCTTCACAATGATACCTCACTCGACCCCATTGGACCACTAGGGGCGCCTCTAACTCCAAAAAAGCTATTTTTAAGATTGAAGATTAACATCACAAAACATCAAAACATCAAAATAGCGTTTTTCAGGTTAGAGGCGCCCCTAATGGTCCAATCGGGTCGAGTGAAGTATCATTGTGAAGCATTTCACGTCAGCTTCAATATGATACCTCACTCGACCCTCTACCTCAAAAATAAAATTTTGTTGACCTGATGTATGAAGATTTTTGTTTTGAAAAAAATTTTTTTTGGGGAAAAAGGATGATGGGCATCTGGTGTTATTTGGGTGTGCTTAGGAAAGAAGTTTCCTCTTTCGGAAAGATGGTTGGCCCTCAAAAGGGCCTTTGATAGTGTGATACGACACACTTAGGCGCGGTATATTCGCTTCACACCTCCTACATGTTTTCTGCATATGGGACACTTTATTTTCAAATGGGACTCTCCGGCATCAATGCAGCGACACATCGCACCTTCACACGTCAGGGTTACCCAGCAATCCTTACATAGGCAAAGATGTCCACAGGGTAACACGGCGTACCAACTTTCCTCGTCCGTGCAGATACTGCATCGTGTTTTTTTCTCTTCGACACGGCGTTCTTTCTTGAGTATGGTAATTTGCGCCTCCATCCCATTCAAGGTCGTCTCCATCCCATCCATCCCTCTCCGCATGGCGATAATCTGTTCATTGAGTTCGATTATCTCTACTTGGTGGCGACAGGTTTGTGGTGTTTCTGTAGGTGAAATTGTTGGAGTTTCGGCAATGGTGGGAAGTCCGGCTGTATGGTCTTCAGTCCTTATACTTTCAGTGTACACAGGCGGCGTCATCGTGGTTGTTGTTGGAGGTCTACTAGAATTTAGCCAGGGCAGCTCGTCTTGTTCCCCACCCTCCGTCACATCACTGTCGTTTTCTTCCATTCTGTGTATTTCTTGGTCCTGTTGTTCACTCAGCCTTCGGATCCGTCTATTCTCTTCTGTTCTCACATCTTCCCGCAATTGTTCTGCCAGTTCTTCGGTACTCCTGATTAACGTGGATTCGTCTTCAATCACTTGCTGAAAACTGGAGATGATCGTCAAGCCCCCTCCATCTTCTTCACGGCCAACGATCTCTCTGTGTTCTTCTGTATTAGCAATTCTCGGATCTCGAGTCGGATGATGTGTAAACAGAGCACGGCGTCTTCTAAAACTCATGATTGTGTATTGGTGAATAAATATCAAAATTATACGCTATTTATAGTGTAGTGGGAAGGGATGAAGGTGAGTACAAAATGGCCGTGATCCACAGGCCTCCATTTTTAACCCACCCCACTCACCGGTGTCAGTGAGTGCAAGATATAGGCTGACCCACTGTATAGTGATTGGGAGTACAAAATGACGGCCATCCACAGACCGCCATTTTGAACCCACCCCACTCACCGGTGTCAGTCAGTGCAAGAATCCCACTGTGCTGTGTACCCCTTGTCCCAAGCATTAAAATTTCTTATTATTTTTTCGATAAAACCCGTCACAATTTTCATGGAACTATTAGACGACTGTCACCCAGAGTCTACACGTTTTTTTAGTCAGGAAAATCAATTTATTTCCCATATACCTGGTGTTTCACACTCCCGTACACGATTTTTATGGGTTTAAAATCAATAAAAATTAATAAAATAGCGGTAGTGTGTAGCGTTAGACGGTTAAAATTTTAAAATACAATATATTGAATTGCCTGAGTGCAACTTACAATAAAAATATAGGTGCGTTGACAGTTATTGTAAAATGACAGTCGTTTTTAAAATGGGGAAGAAACACAAATATTGGCAGTGTCGTAAAAAATATATCACACAGCTAGAGTGTTCTCGCTGACGTCCGCGTGTTACACTATAAACAGCGCTGTATTTTTTTAATTATTCACCAGTACCCAGTCATGCAGTCACTACCGCTGACTGAAATCAAGGATATTGACGACTTCATCACCCATGATGAAAATCAACTCTACGGGAATATCATAAGTTTGGAAGATCATGACCAACCCTGGATAACTGATATCATGGCAGAATTATTTCCTCCTTCACCTGGCAACCAGCCTGCTTCAACTTCAGCCATACCGGTTGTTTTTCCAGTCGTCGAACACTGTTTTGACGAGATACACGCCGAGTTAGATTACGCTGAGTTAGAAAAGATGTTGAAATCACCCCCAGCTCAAGACGAACCGGTACAAGAGGGCACCTCCAAAACAGAGGGAAGCACCCAGGCTACAGAAGAAGAAGAAGAAAGACCCGATGCCAAGGCAACAGAGAACAGAGGAGAACATTTCACCCAGAAGAATAAGAAGAAGAGGGTACAGAAAAAAAGAAAAGATGTCCGGCTACGCAAGAGGCAAGACAGAACAGATACAAGGGGCAAGAGAGAGAGGACAATAAGACCGGCCCCCCTCCAAAAAATGCACGATGAGGTGTATTATGTTTGGGCAATCACCACTTCAACATTGGGCTGTAACACAGAACGACAAAGCCAATTATATCTACCCTGTGTAGAATGTTCTAACCAGTTTGCCCGGTTTGCCATAGCCCCATGCGGACATCAGGCATTGTGTGAAATCTGCATCCATCGTCGGGCCCAAATACCTACCTGTGCAGAAGCCAATCATCCCCAACCGTGTGAACTATTACCTCTGACCTGTACCGTGTGCGCTGAGAGAAGACACCGACTACAGATGCCCTCAACGATGTAATTTATTACATAGCAAAAGAAGAAAGAAAAAAGAAAAAAAAAATGTCCTTATCAGGACAATTATCTTTTCCGAAAGAGAACTGCTAAATCATGCACAAAATTAAACACGAAATCCCCACACCTTATAACCCCTGTGTTCATTCAAAATAAAATCCCCGTTATTCATTCGGGCTATTTTATCAAAAATAAATTACCCATTATTCGGGGTTATGTCCCCGGTTGAAAAAAAAAATATAACAGCCCGTTATCGCGCAGACTGAGTATTAATTAATGGGGGCAAAAAGAAAAAAAATCCTGTGTTTGATATGTGACAGAGATCGGTCCTGACAAGAACCTTTTTCATATAGGCCAGGGATTGTTTTTTTGCATGTAGTTTGCTAATAAAAAAAGGGAGTAATGTAGGACATCTGTGCGTTAAATTCATGTGCTAGTTAGAAGTTTCCTCCCTCGGAAGGAATGGTTTGTCCTTAAAAGGACAGTTTATTATTTTTTTTCCCAGTTTTTATTCTGGGGAGAGTAGCTTACATCTCAGTTGTACGTTGGCTGACGTGATGGCTGACGGTGAAGTACCGGTAGGGGCTGATCCCTTCCTCCTCAATAATGTCCGCATCAAGGGGGCGCCCATCCACAAATCGGGCTGCCGAAACCGTGGGGGGAGGCTGTTCGTACACAATCACTGGTCGATCTTCATCATCATCTTCATCCGGTAGGCAGGAGGGAAGATCTTGTAGCGGGAAAATATCTTCATCCAGGCAGCACGAAAGATCGGGGGAAATCATAGGGGTGTCTTCATCTTCATCGAGGCACGGAAGATCTTGTAGGGGCAGAGGAGGGTTTGGTATTTCCTCTCTTGTCTCTTCCTCCTCTTCCGCCCGCGACACTGTACTCGACGGTGTTGTTCTCCTTGGTGGCGAAATGTTCAGTACTTCGTTACAGGTTAAAATGTCGAAGACATGATGTTCGGGCACTGTGGTTGCTGCTTGGCCAGGAGGACTGGGATGCATTGCATGCATGACTTGATAGAGCTGATCGAACCAGTCCTCCTGGCTGATGGTGGAATGTGCGGCAGCCAACAGTGCCCGCACATTGTTTGATGTTGTATCTTCGCCCTCATCTTCGTTCAGTAAATTCGCTCGCCACCCTCTAAATTCATCTCGCCAAAATCTGCGAATGTACTGGCGCATTACACGTTCTTTTCTTTGCGTTAATCTGGAACTCATCTTGGCTGTATTATGTTGCTTGTTCACTCTGGAAAAATTTTATGGTAATCCTATTGAAGAGGAGCCACTATATATAAACAAGACGCGGACGTCAGCGAAACCGTGTAGACAGCCAAAAGATTCTGGGAACACTTGAAAATTCGGTGTATTTCCTTCTCAATTATAAATGCCTGTTATTTTTACAATACAGCTCACCGCTCGTAGAATTTTTAGTTCCAATTCATCTCACATAAATCAAGGACTCGTATTAAAAATTTCAGCCGTCTACCCTTTGACTACGTCCTGATTTTTAATTTTTTACCGAGTTTTCGAGCCGTAATCTTGGAATACGAAAATACAGAAAACCCGCTTCATTAAAAATAAATGAATGTTCTGGATTAAAAATAGAGCAAGTCTATCACTTAGCAATCGATACGCATGCCCTGAAAATTCCAGCTCGTTTCGATCATGAAAACTGTAGCAAATCAAGAAAACAGTGCCTTCATTTACGGGAAGAACGCACATTTCTACGCAGTTGGCGGGTCAAATTTCGCGCCGACGGAGTTGCGGCAGAGACAACGGAGTTGCGGCCCCTTACTTTAAATCGAAAAGTGCATTTTACCAATTTATGCTGTTTGATAATTTATTAAATGTGTTTGTCGCATGAATACCATTGTTTTATTAAGGTAACATTATGAAAAGGATGTGGGCTACCTATTTCAGTCATTGATTCCGTGAATTAACGGTGCCTTAAATTTATAAGCTGTATCATGCGTACTAGGGGTACCCCATTATTTTAAAAAACCCTTCACGTACGTAGAGCCTGTATTACCTATATACTATGGCTTGGCAAGCATCGGGTTTCACTCTCTCACAGCCCTAGGGATGGTTCTGATAATTATTAAGACTTGAAATTCTAGTCCAGCCATGCACTAATTTTATTTTTTATCCACGTATGAGTCCAGACTATTAATTTAGCCACTCGGGGAGCGTCTAAAAAAATAATGGCAGTGTTAAATTAATTTTCCCAGGGCGTATTTTTTTTATTTTAACCATGAAAAATTAGCCAGAATCGATCTATATAAATTTTTGTCGGGCTAGTATTTTTTGTCATTCTTCATTATGGCATCGTCGGGCAAAGAGCTCGCGTTCTTTCAAGTGACGTCGAAAGTAATTCTTATCGTGTACGAGCATGAATTGCGCCTTATCGAGGAACATCCGATCGAAGTGAAATTAACTTTAAGCCTGGCCGGGTGGACGCTATTGACACGTGTGTTACAAGGCCAAGAACCCGAAGTCGATTTTTTGCCGGTCGGCGACGATGTGTACCTGCGGCGGTGTAGAGAGAATTCATTTTTTCCCCGGTTAGAACAGTGTGGCGCAAGCGGTATTGTGCTTTGGCCAGCATTATGGACGGCACTGAAAGCTATCATTACCGAAGTTGACGACGTACTCTACCCGCAAACCCATTCGATCATCACCCGTACCCTCACCTCGGGTTGTACCCTAATCATATACCCTGATCGCATCGATCTCATTGATGATGATTCGCGCTGTTGGTGCGTACCAGAACCTGCGCGTATCACATTATCTCCCGAAGGCTGGACTACCTTAAAACGTGTATTATTTGGTGATTTGGATGGAGATAGTATTTACCTGGATCACGATGTATACATTTTTCGCGGCCCTTATTTTGCCCGATTGATCTCTCTCAAACGAGGCGGATTTACGTTGGATCCCGATCTGTGGACGGCTTTGCAAAAAATAGTTCCTGTGGTCGATAAAGTATTCTCTGCACACGACCCGCCTCTCACAGAATAGGCCCTATAAATACGAGGGGAAGAGACAGAGTGTGTATCAGTTGGACATTGAGAGCAAGCATGTCGCTACCACTACGTGCCATCTTGCCTCTTACATCGAGTGTACGGTTATACGTTTATGCAGATAAAGTCCAACTGGCGAAAGACGATCTAGCTATTTACTGGACGCCCGCTGAAATGCTATGGGAGCCGGTGACATTACAGCGTGATGGGTGGAATAAGTTTAAACGCGTGTTGAGCGGAGAATTGGATGGAGAGCTCGTTCACCTGGATAATGCCATGTACTTTTATTCCCTACCACCCCACTGTATACGTGTGGGTCGGTATAAAGATACGCGCAGTATCAGCCTAACTCCCTGTGTGTGGGAAGCCTTGAAGAAAATAATGCCTATTGTCGACCAGTTATTATCACCGGACGATCGATCCCCTGAACAATTAGCGTGGGTTCGTGCTATAGAAGACGCGTTCGCTGAACCGCATGAAAGACTACATAAGGCGGAATTTTGTTTCTGTAAACCAGATACTACTACAGCCGGGAAAAAAGGCCTATATGTAAAGAATGCACAGCGGCTAGAGGGTCAGTATCACCCCGGGAAGAGATCGACACGGACGGGGCGAACGAAGTCCGTGATGCGGCGGCGGCGGACGGGAAAAAAAAAGGAGACGTCTATTAACAAAGTATTAACTGATTTGTATTATAATCCGACGAGTGCAGCTGCCTATAATGGTGTGGGGGCATTGACTCGAGCGGCCCAAGGCATTAGTCGAAGTGAAGTTCGAGACTGGTTAAAAACTCAGGATACGTACAGTCTACATCGAGCTGCCCGACGTCATTTTCGTCGTAACCGGGTCATCGTGGGAGGGATCGACGCGCAATGGCAGGCGGATTTAGTGGACATGAGTCGATTTGCACCTGAAAATGATGGACACCGGTACATATTGACCTGTATCGATATTCTATCCAAATATGCCTGGGTCCTGCCCGTGCGTACCAAAACAGGAGAGAATCTCATAGCCGCGTTTCAGCAGATTTTCAAGACGGGGCGCAAACCTCTTTATTTACAAACAGATGAAGGCACAGAATTTCTCAACCGACCCTTTCAAGCCTTTCTTAAGAAAAAGAAGGTATTTTTTTTTCACACGTACAATGAGACGAAAGCCTCGGTAGTGGAACGCTTTAATCGCACCTTCAAAGGACGCATGTACAAATATTTTACGGCTCAAAACACACGACGCTACCTGGATGTACTTCCTCAACTAGTCCAAGGCTACAATAGGGCCTATCATCGCAGTATTCAGCGAGCGCCCCGTACTGTGACAGAAGGCAACGAACATCAAGTACGTGCTACGCTGTACTCCTCCAGTCCACCCCTGACGGCACCCCGGTACAAACGGGGCGATGTAGTGCGGATCAGTAAAGTGAAAGGACAATTTGAGAAAGGGTATTTACCGAACTGGAGTGACGAACACTTTGTCATCGTGCGCCATAAACCTCGACAACCCCACGTCTATCAACTGGAAGATCTACAAGGAGAGAGACTGCAAGGCACGTTTTACGAGGCAGAATTACAACCCATAGTGAAAACACCGAAAGACTATTACACGGTGGAAAAGATTTTGAAAACGGAACGTCGACGTGGGATTCCCTATCATTTCGTCAAATGGCAAGGCTGGCCTCGTTCGTTTAATTCCTGGGTATCCGGCCGTGACATGAAACGTCTATAAAGGCTAACGCCTATCACCATCCGCCTTCAGTATAGGATTTGTACCATGGATAGTACACGTCTACCCTTACTGTTAAGAACTCGAAAAGCACAAGTCGGTACTGTGTTGTGTCTAGTCGTGGTTCTGGGTACGTTATTTACCGGTGTGTTCTACGATTTATCGTACGTGATATCCTGTTTCAACAACCTGCGTTCTACATCACCCAACACCACCCCACTGCCTACACCCGCCCAGACGTCAAGGATCCGTCACGTCTCCACGCAGACACTCACCCCATCGTCTACTCCAGCCATCACGTTACCCCGCCACATCCAGCCCACAACGATCCGTACTACGACTACCACTCATCCTCCATCATCATCATCATCCCTGAGAAGCGAGCCTTCCACTCCACCCTCTAGTACTACGACACCGCTCAACAGTTTTGAAGTGGATGCCCGTGCATCATCCCGTTTACCCCGACAACGGTATCCCTTCGAGTACTATCCCCTGCGCCACCAGCCCCGACAACTGACTTCTAAACGTCAAATCAACCCCTAAAGAAATGGACCCACGATGGCAGCATCCATTCACGTGCCTCATCGCTGGACCGACCGGGTCGGGAAAATCACACTTTGTTCAACGTCTCATCCAACACGGGTCAGCCCTGATTTCACCGCCTCTAGCGCGTATCCTGTGGTGTTATGGCGCTTGGCAGCCCGCGTACGAGGCACTGGCCCGTGTCCCAGGACTCACCTTAGTGGAAGGCTTACCCCCTGAAGAACTACCCCCAGACACCTTGGTCGTGGTGGACGATCTCATGACGGAAACGGATAGTCGAATCACCCGTCTCTTTACCAAAGGCAGCCATCATCGGCGGTTGAGCATTATCTACATCGTACAGAATCTCTTCAGTAAAAACAAAGAACACCGGAACATTAGTTTGAATGCTCAGTATGTGGTGTTATTCAAAAACCCCAGAGACGCGTCACAAATTACCCACCTAGCTCAACAGATGTACCCTAAAAACACAGCCTTTGTACGAGAAGCCTTTGAAGATGCGACCCAACCTGCGCACGGCTATCTCCTCATCGACTTGAAACAAGACACGCCCTCCCCCCTGCGATTGCGTACCCTGATTTTTCCCGGTGAACTACAGACGGTGTACACCCCCAAATGAGAAGAAAAAAGATAAAAGAAGAAGACAACGGTCGCTAGCCTTCATTTCCTCAACATGTCTGCACGCGTACGCAAGCACGCGCCGGCGCTGCGCGTATTACGCAGCGCGCCCGCGGAAGTAGCCCGGGCCCTGGTGCGCGGCGCGGATCCCGACTTGGTCCGGTGTTTGTGTGAAGTGGCCCATAATGTATTAAAAGGCAATGTCCCCCTCAGTCCTCTGCAGAAAGGGAAATTGCAACGGCACAAGGCGGGTCTCCGAACGTTGGTCAAGAAAACGGGCAGTGTGAAGCAGAAGAAACAGGTGTTACAGCGAGGTGGATTTCTCGGCGCACTCCTCGCTCCCTTAGCCGCTACTGTACTGGGCCCGTTACTCGGTTCCATCTTGGGACGCTAAATGGAGCATACGAAAAAAATGATGCTGGTCGAACCTCGACTGTTACAGAGTTTACAATCTCCCTATCCCGTCCCAGCCACTGTGCAACAACTCCAGTCTCTGGATGAAGAAATGAATAATATACTCCAACGTCGACTCCCCGATCACGAGAAAATTCAACTCTACCATCATACGCTGAACCAGTACCAGACGTTTATGGATCAATATAGAGGAGGAAGTAGTACTAGTACCCCACCACCACTACCTACTACCACCCCATCACCCTCATCATCACTACCCTCACCTCAGCTGGAAGAAGAAGTGTTGAGCAGTGTGCCTAAAGCCTACAAGACCAAGGCCCGTTTATTGTTGGACCGGGTGAAACAGCATGCCGATATGAGTTGGAACAATGAAGGAAAACTACTGATTCGAAACCAAGTGGTGCCGGGGTCTCATATGACCGATTTGATCAATGATATGGTGCGTTCTCGCAAACACTCTAATCCACCGGGCTGGGAAGTCTTTGCTCAGGGATTAAAAGACACGCACATCCCACAAGAATTGGTAGGAAATCCTACCCGTTGGGCCTTTATGCAGCAATCGACCAACACCCGACATCAACCACCACCACTACCATCCACCTCTTGGGCTCCCATGTCACCACCCAAAACACCACGTGGGAAACCTAACCGATCTAAGTTACAGCGACGATCACAACGCGCCCGTAAAGCACCCAAGGTCTGGGAATCTTTATAAAAAACCGGTGCAGAAGCCAGAACCACTCAGTCATCATCATCATGTTTTACCTGACGTTGCCCAGTAATAGTTCACTCGATGTGTTTCCTGACAACACCTTGACCAAGTATGTCACTCAATTACCTCAACCGTTACATTTACCTGGACGATGGGAATGTGGACTGGTAGATATTCAATACCCTTACTCATGGTACAACGTACAAGACGGTGAAGTATGGTACGAAGTGACCTACGAAGATAGAATCTACAGACTGACTCTTCCCCAAGGCCAATACGATACGCCGCAGAAGTTCATACAGGGTCTGACGGCCTTGATGGAGTACAAGACTCTAAAGCAGAGCGCGGCAGATGCAACATCCCTGATAGCCTTGCGCTTCAAGAGAAACGTGTTCTTCGATGTCAACGTACACAACGACAAGAGCTCTATCATGCTCACCGAAAACGTGAACATGAAACTCAGTCCTACATTAACGCAAATGTTAAGAATGCCTTACAGCGTGATGAAAGGTTCCACCATTGTCAACGGTACACATTTGATGGATATGAAAGTAGGTATGTACGGACTGTACGTCTACTCGGATGCCGTGGACAGCCATATTGTGGGTGATATGAACACACCTCTGTTACGGGTGGTGCCCATTAGCAAGACGTATGGCGAACAAGCCACCCACAGTTTCAACCCTATCATGTTCCTGCCCGTACGCCATACCGATATCGAGACGATCACGGTGGATATAAGAGATGACACGGGACGCCCGATCCCATTCGAACGAGGAAAAGTGGTGCTGACACTCGCTTTCCAACAAACCCGCTCTCCTCACTTCGTATAATATGTACGTGCCTTACCAGTGCTATACATCCAGCTATGCCGACTACTACAAGAAACAAACGGGTGGAGGCATGCCCATGTTTAGCGGGGCACGCATGCAACGAGGTCACGGATTGGGAAACATACTGGGCAGCATTGTGAAAACGTTTTTACCCATGGTGACACGGGGTGTGAAAGCGGTGGGAAAACAAGCGGTACGCAGTGGATTGCG
>JAVTVY010050266.1:0-24891 GCA_036873755.1 Hanleya hanleyi
AGAACTATTTCCAGAAAAGATGTTCACCCCGAAAATGCACTACATCATCCACTACCCAAGACTAATGCTGTTCTATGGACCGCTGGTGAAGTTGTGGACTATGAGATATGAGGGAAAACACCAATATTTCAAGCAGCTTGCGCGCAAGCTGCACAACTTCATTAACATCTGTAAAACCCTGGCAACACGACACCAGTATCTCCAGAGCTATACCTTGTCAAATCGACTACTAGATCAGCCCATCGAAACTACTGGAGGTGCGTTTGTTCTTCGTAAAAGTCTACCGGACTCTCTGCTCAATGGGCTAGATGACCTTGGGTTCGGGAATGAAGACGAACGAATATATCAACTCAAAGGGGTATCTGTCTACAACATAAAGTATCAGGTGGCATGTTTACTGATCACCTCATTCTCTGATGATGAAATTCCTAGATTCGCGCAGGTAAAGCGGATCCTGAAAGCTGATGGTAAACTGTTACTCTGCTGCAAAACATTCAACACATTGTATTTTGACGAACATTTCCACTCTTACGCTGTGGAATTAACAGCAAACTGGGCTGCTTTGGAACTGGGCCATGAGAAAAGTCACCACCCATTGCATCTTTATGAGAAAGATGAGAGAAACTTGATTCCCCTGAAGTATGGTGTTTGGAAAAATTGATTTAGAGCTATATTAATTGGAACGCAAAAGTTACGAATAATACCATTCAGTGTCCGGTGATGTAATTATAACATTCGCCACTTACTATTGGACATAACTCGGTCCGATCGGCTATGAAATGAGAGCTACATTAGGCAGATATATTGCACGCTAATTTTGACCTTATCACGCAACCAGTGACATAATGCTGTCCAGGATGATACATTTTTCGACAGAGCATCATTGACTGATTGATCCCGTTCACAGTTATCTCCCATCTGTCTGATACAAGCCATGGATGTACAGTGAAATTGGAGCCTTCATCCCTTCCGAATGTGCCGTGTAAATTCTCGCTACTTTGTACATATATATATATTACTATTACAATTTCTTGAATTAAAGGATCACAAACCGATAAAAACTAAATGAGAGCATTGTATTTAAATTATGTATCCGTTTTCTAAAAGATATCATCGGGGTTGTATTGAATAAAATAGCTTGCAAATTCAGACCCTTATCTATTATTTCTTGGGATAACAAATGTATTCTCCTTTATTATGACTCACACAAAGGGTGTTCAGCTACACCCGTCAAATGTCAACCAGGGTCATTGTACACCCAGTTATTAATTTCCAGTGCAGTACAGTAGAGTTCATTTACACCGTGGGTTGTTCATTGATTCCACCCAGTAATCTGTTGGGTTGTTCTCCAAACTGTTCACCAAACCAATAACTGAAAAAAAGTTCAATAACACCTTCCTTGAAAGGTGTCGAATAACACCTCGCTGTGTTCGCATGAGTGTTCATCAACACCTCCTCAAGAGGGTGTTGAATAACACCCATGCAAACTCCCAGTGTAGTGTTGGGGTACTTCAAAACACCCTCCCCCGAACGTGTGGATTGACACCTCAGGGCGTCTAGTGACACCCCCAATGTAATATTTGGGTGTTCAGTGACACCTTACGTGAAGGGTGTTGAATAACACCCAATGTGTTCAATAACATTTTCTTATCTGACGATGTGGGTGTTCGTCCACACCTCAGATGAAAGGTGTTGAATAACACCCATGCAAATTCCCATTGTTGTGGCGGGGTGTTCTATAACGCCATCTACGATGGGTGTACATTGGCACCCATAGGTGTCAAGTGACACCTGCTAATGTCGTACTTAGGGTGTTTATTAACACCTATCTTTCAGGGTGTTCAATAACACCGCTGAACTTCATATTAGTTTGGGGTTGTGCATTTATACTGACCCGAGCTGATTTCAAATCTTTCATTACTCACACATCCCAATGACATTTGGGTGTGTGAACATTTTTGTTGTGTTCATTAGTTAGATCGAAGATTCATTGACAGCCGTTCTCACTACCGACATGTTGCATCCACGATGCAAATATAAAAAAATGACATCATCAGGGATGATTTGCAAGAGTTTTTCTCAAAATAGTCTAATATTTTTATTGAACCAAGTGTTACACCCTTTTGACACCCTTCCGCGTTTTTAACACCCCAGGGGTGTCAAATGATGGCATATTTTGCTGATGGATCCCAAAACACCCCTTTAACACCCCATTTACACCCCGTATAGGTGTCAATTTACACCCTGGGGGTGTTTTGGCTGTTTTTACACCCCTTTTACACCTCTTTAGCTGAGAGTGTAGCGCACAAACAGTACATTACAACCCAAATGCGAGTTAAAATGTTCAATTTGGACAGAGACAGTATTTTGCTGTCTCGTGTCATGGTCTCGTGACTTTCGTTTGTCATCTGCGCGGCGTCGCATAGCGGGGATGGGTTGATGGGTTAATTAATCAATTAAAGGTTCCTACGATGCGGATGTTCATTTATTTTCTTCATAATTAATGGAATAACAGTTTTTTAATGTAATATTAAACATATAATCTGTCACGTTAGAGAGAATGGTTGAATAGTCTAAATAATAATTGATATATTAAATGCAATCCCCTCAAAGATCAACGTTTAATAATCCACATTGGGCCCCGACTGATACTTTGTATAGATACCTCCCGTCCCCCAAACCAAGTGGAGGCCGGGAAAGCAAAGAATAAGTTGTAGGTATAGAAATTTATAGCAAACATGTAATAAGACGAGATATTGTCTAAGCAGTAATACATATTGGTGAACGACGACTTCACCGTGAATGTTGAATCGATCCCAGTTTGCTCCCGGAAGTCCTTTTTGACCATGGCGATCGTTTCCCAGACATACCACCAAGATTATATTTGTTCCCCTAATGCAGTTAAACAGTTTTACAAGTTGATATTATATCTGCATTCAGGTACGTTGGTTATTTATATTATTATATAAGTTTTTATGAAACCAAACAAATTCTTATCCATACATTTCCATAGTAATACTCTCATCGTTTGTGACGCCCTGGCGTTTCAAAGTTTAACTTGAAATACATTTTTTCTGCCCAAAACATATGGCTGCTCTTCGTATATATGTATAGTATTAAAAACGTTACTTACCTCATACATTGCGAACAAATTGCGTTGAAGCCATCTTAACACCAGATTTGTGTTGTAAATAACATACAATTTGCAGCACGAATACAAACACATTAAAATTAACACAAGAAACAAGCGTAACACAAAAGCTGTGCAAAAATCCGCAATATCGGATCTTTATTGTATTCTGCATTGCATGCGTGTGTTAAAATGTGACATTGTAGAAAATGTTGGAGGACGGCGGCTTCACCATGAATATCTGATATGACGTCGACACCATAATGAGCTTCTGGAAATCCCCTTTTGGCCATGGGGGGTCGTTTCCCAGGCATGTCATCTAGAGTGCAAGAGTTCCCCTAAACGGATTTTAATCACAGTGTTGTGGCCAAATTGTTATGGAGAGAGAAGTAGGCGGTATTTTCATGCCTCTTTCAGGTTTAATTGCAACTAATTATAATTATAGTGCATGGTATAGTACAGTTTTCGCAATAATAAACTGTTGGAAACAACAATTCCTAGACTGTCGGACACTCACGTCATCCAAATGACAGGTCTGAGGAACGGTAGCCGTCCTAATTCAGTAGTTTTACCTTACCACCCAAGAGCACAAAAGGGATCTTGTGGAATTCAATTTTTTTTTTAATGGAACAAACTTCTTCAATCTTAATCAATTTATATCCTATCAATGCTCCCCAATCGTACATGTCGCTATATAGGAGCTTACGTATTTCAATTGAATTTGGTGTTCTGAGCGCCCAGTTCATGTATATTTATAAAATTATTTTATGACATCACGGTTGCATCTGGACAAATCCACTTGCAGTCAAGGACTATATCCTTTTGTCGGACCGGCTTATGGAAAACGCGCCGGGTCATAGCCCAAAAGCACGGCATATATTGTTGTGATCAACGGTGATCAATTTGGTTAACTCCCTTGAAAGTGTTCGTATAGTTCTTTCGTGTGTTGTACTTGACATGCATAATAAGCTTCGTACATTCTTGTGAAAAGAGAATCAGAATAATGGTAACGAATTAACGATGAAGGGAAAGTGCATAATCTGATAGCTATAAACGAGACAATATTCTTCCGAACTAATCCAACTGACCACTATCTCAGCTGACCAAATGTATTCCGGTCTCAATATTGCGAAGTTCGATACAACCATTTTGGTTTTTTTTAGTTGAGGAAGTAGGTGATATTCTCACACCTATACACATTTTAATTGTCATGAATCAATTATTTAATTAATAATCTAATGAACTGTTATACTTGTACACTACAAAAAGGTTTGTGAGACACACGTCATCCGAACGAGCGTTAACGTTGTCATAATCCATAATCCAACGTGGACTGATGGTGTGACCTCATTGTATTGATATTCGAAACCCCAGTTAAAGATCCGTTACGAGCTTCAGAGACCTTGCCCCCTACACTCGTATTTGTCGTCAGAGTACGACAGAATTTGAAAAAAACTTTGAATGGAGGCGTTTGCTGGTATAGCTCTGTTTGACAATAATAATTTAATAATATTCTGTGACGTTGAATAAAATCGTCACAATCTGCACATAATCTATAGGAACTGCTACCAGGCGAGATTTGCATACGCCATATGCAGGTACTCCTGGAATATTGCTATCCATAAATGGGTAGTTAACTACGTCAAAATTGTAATCGTCTCTCTTGTGGTAGACTCGGCGTAAATGAAACCCTTGGTCATTTTTTTTAAAGGTATAGGTACAGATATGAAGTTCTATCTGGGCTAGCAGCAGCTTCCTTCAAATCCAGTGAAGCGGGGTACATATCCTTCACAACATCGCTGATATACCGATTATCCACTATTCTATCCATAAATAACTATCGACTTTGTTCACTGCTGAATATGCTATAACTAATAGCGAAATATACAGAATGAAATTGTCATCCCTACTCGAAGTTGCTTCTCTTTTCTCCACTATGCTATATATTGCGTTTGGTCAAGGAGAAGGAACGGGCTTAAAATTGGAATGGTTAGCTTTTGACCGTGGACCGAGAATTTTTATAGAATTCATCGATATCACACAGGACTGTTCTAGAGTCATCATCGATATGACGGGGGTTGTTATAGACTTCTCATCGATAGTTTTCAACAGTTTTACAAGTGAGTTATGGAGAGCTGTATAGGCGGGATTTTCGCGCGTGCATACTTGCAGATTATCGTAATTGTTATCAATTAAGTAATATATAGCGCAAGTGTCATCACTGAACTATGTACTATATGGGCACACGGATCATCATCGCCCGACACACGTTATCTTCGACAGATACTGAAAGCACATTTTTGACTAAGTTCGTAGTAAGATAGATTTGAGATTGGACTTATAATTCTACTATATAAGTCCACTATTATATGACCATGAACTTTACATTGTCAATGTAAAATCCATGATCTGACATTCATACGGAAGACGGTTCAGTGTAACATTTTCCTATCTCCGTTTCTGCATCACTCAATTATATTAGAAACTGAATCACTCGATATCCTGTTCTCGATTCCTACAACGAAGAAATGTATTTTTTAGGAGAAATTAAAGTGCTATCCTATATAAAATAATATACAATGCACTTGTTCACAGTCCACGGTCTGAGGGAATAACGCACTTGTTTCGTTATTATATGAACCCCATGCAAGTTTTTACTGATTGCCATCGATTGTGTCTAGGATATGTATATAGTGAAAATTTAATTCACCGTGTATGGTAGGCCGTGGTGGACAAATATCTCTATTATGTATTCGTATATATTCGAATATATATGCATATTAAATCCAATACATGTCCATATATATTCACAGCCAATCACAGAGCAGTTTTATATATGCGTATCAAATGTTTTTGTATGCAGATCAAATCATTATATATACATATTAATTCAGATTTCATCCCTACATATAAAGAAGTTTTCTACATACTAATTTCGATTTAATCTCCATACCAATTCACATTTATGTCGGACAATAATCATTTATGTCATACATAAATCAACCAATAGAATCACAGGAATTATGTGCGACATAAATAGCTTCTCCTCCCGCCATAACTTCACTTCCGTGTCCAGAAAGACAAGCCATCATAGTCAGTGGGCGATTTGTTTACAACTCGCTGACGGTTATGCCATTGATGTGGCCGGTTCTTAGATGTTTCACCGTGCTGAGATTTATGAAACAGAGTTCGAGAGTATTATTACTACAATGGTTTTATTTATTCATTGATATATTTATTCAATAAATAACCAACGTACCTGAATGCAATCACATGTTATCAAAAAGCTATATACAGTTTGAGAGTTGGGCACTTAAGAACAAAATATATAATATTCGTATTGAGCTTAGCTTAACAAGTGCAAGCTTAAAAGTTAGGAACTTTGTTTAAATCGTAAACAGACGAATGTACATGTATAAGTACTAGTGTTCCATTAGTTGTTTGTATTCTAAATTGCTGATAGGGGGGCCTACATCGTAATTAAAACGCTGCTTTGGACGTGAAAAGATCAAGGTCCACACTTCGATGTGTGCGCATCGACCTCTGTATGAAGATGGGTAAAGACATCGTTATATTCTATGAATGAGTATTTTCTATTAATTCAACAATTTTGTATGTAAAATTGCTATGGCTTACGAAGTTTCCTCGGAGGAACATAGAAAAAATACGACCCAGAAGATAAACACAGTTAAAACATGCATTGACAATGCGATGTAAAAGGGGTGGCTATAACAGTCTACAATCACAATATGGCTACAATCTTTGCACAGGGTAAATTATTTTGACTCTTTCCAGCTATAAAACGGCAAGCGGCTATCAAGCAATCGGACATATAAAATCTTGTCCCGAATGTCAACAAAGAAAGGTCACACAAGTTAGGTCAAAAGTCGGATGCAACTTGTGGGAAGGAAAGCGATTTATGTCGCACATAATTCCTGTGATTCTATTGGTTGATTTATGTACGACATAAATGATTATTGTCCGACATAAATGTGAATTAATATGGAGATAAATTCGAAATTAGTGCGTAGCTAATTTCTTTATATATGGAGATGAAATCTGAATTAATATGGATATAAAATGATTTGATCTGCATACAAAAACATTTAATACGCATATATAAAACTGCTCTGTGATTGGCTGTGAATATATATGGACATATATTGGATTTAATATGCATATATATTCGAATATATACGCATACATAATAGCGATTTTTGTCCACCACGGCCAACCATAACCGTGTGCATTCATCGATCATACGGAAATTAATTAACATATATTTCCTGACATATCATGAAATTGAAGGAGCACATCTAATCCGGATGATCCTGAGAGGGTCCCTTTTTGTGCCATCAATTAACCGGGACCAAGTATTATTTCCCAGACATGCCAGGAAGGCCAGATGTGTTTCCCCATTACCAAACTGTAATGCCATTCCATCAGTCCCACAAAAGAGTTATTATGATAGACGAAGATGGTATTTTCACGCCATTACACAATGCGATTTTCATTAACCCTATCTGGCCTGTGCGATTTGGGGTGTACCGAGCCTGGGAAGGGGCGGAAAGTACCCCCCCCCCCCACTCCCACACTTACATATTTTCGCTACTCCTAAGGCTATAGTGCTGAAACTTACCACACTATACCTTTAGGTCAAGCTCTACTAGAAAATGTAAGAAAAAATGAGGGTTTTTTGAGCGATTTTTTGGTCAAATTTTTCGAATGTTTTATTTATGTATTTTCTTCGCAAAGCTGCGTGATAAAGTAGTAATAATCTGAATAAAAATAGCTTTTGCCCACTTCTTCTCGCAGAAAAGCCGTAATTTTTAAGAAAAACATCACTTTTGAATTTACCCATGATCCTCTGCTTGGGGTCTGCAAATAGGTTCAAAATGACCCAATATGATAAACTAAAACGGAGTTTCAGCTCTCAAGTTTTTGTCGTTCCAGAGATAGGAGCAATAAACCAACATGGGTGGGGTGGGCCCCCCGCCCATGTCAGGCCAGGTATAGGGTTATATTCGGCCCACCGGAAGTGGGGATAGAGTCTAAGAGTCTAAGCCTGGCAAGTAACATCATGGAGCTACAAGGATGATATAAGCTCCATGAGAAAATTAACAACTCGGATGAAAATTACGATTTGTTTTGAGACATTAAAGAAGAAACCAATTATTAAAGTGTAGTCCAAGCTTTTTTGAAATTTCTGGCACTCCACCTACATATCCATCCGCGGCCGACTGTCGAAGGATCCCAGATACAAATTGTCAGACGGGGAAGTCCGGTTGAGATGGTTGTGCTAGTTGTTTGACAGACATGGCATTAGAATGATAAGTGTCCCCCGAACGAAGAGTTTGTAGTTTACAACAGATCAAGTACCGCGATATACTATCAATACGATCAAAACATGGGGATTTGGTCAATGGATCACAGTTGCCTGGCCTGTGGAATATTGGATTGTAGATGTCTGTGTATATTTTCATTGAATTATGAACATTAATATATATACTTTTTTTTCAATCCGATATTTTTTTAATTTTTCCTGTCTTTTTCTTTCTCCCTTTTTTGACTCAAAAAAAGTCATTTGATGTCAAGCGGAGCTACTACAATTTTCGATTTTCTACTCTAAAAGAGACTAGTTTTCTATGTCATAGAGGTCAGGGTCTGGTAGAAATTAAAAACTGTAGTAACTCGATTTGACATCGAGGAAAATGACTTTATTTGAGTCAAAAATAAAAGGTCCAATCTCTCCTAGGATGAAGGGTCTAAAAAACTACGACTACAAAGTAGCTGACGATTGGAGTCCATATTATCGAATTTCTATGATTGACATTTAGAAGTCGGCGTGCATAACACATGGTCATTCTATTTATAACAATGGATAACTTTGACAATGTTGAAAGCATCTCCAACGAAACTTTAGCTGCACAATAAAGAACTCTATAAAATAGACTTGTGCCCGAATATGGAATGCAGTACATGTATGACCTTGCAGTAAGGTAACTTCATGTGTAGTCCAGGCGAGTTTAAATGAATTCATTACAGAATGGTGTTCCGTATCTGTAATTAATTTATGATAATGGCTCAGTTTCACATTATTGGAAGAACAAAGAAGATCCTGTCTGTTCACGGACCAGTGCCTTCAACGGATCAGCTACTGGGTTGTATAATTCCACTTTCCCCTATCGTTTAACCTTGGAGACAACGGAAAAATATAGTGCATCTGTATAATATTATGCCAGCTATCGCCAGTTTAAAAGAGTCTTCTGGGTTAAAAGACAGTGGAAGCGAAATAACACAACCCAGCAAATGATCAGCTGAAGTCAGTGAACAGACAGGCTCTTCATTGTTATATCAATAATGTGCAACTGAGTCACTGCAACTGAGCCACTGCAAAGGCGTGAAAGTACCACCTAATTCTCTCGATATGTCATCTCTTAAAAAACTGTTCAACTTTGTTAGTGGCCGGAATCCGGAGAGTTCCGGGATCGAAATGTGAAATGAATTACCTTTCATACATATATGCATTATTCTATTTGATTTGAAATCAGAAAAGAAGAACTATTTTTTAGATTTCTAATAAATGTCCCAAAATGTGATATATGCAATACTTCTTTAAAATATAGGAAACGCACACAGAAAGAGATTCGTTTGTTTCAAAGATATTTTATTACAATAGGTATATAGGGATTGTGGGACATAAGTTACCCCTCTACTCAATAAATAAATAAATAAATAAATAAATATTTACAGAGTCTGCAACAGTATTTGTATCAATACCATGCATTTGAATACGATCTTGAGCACTACAAGAGTGAAATGACACAGTCAGTCCATAATACTGCATGGTAACCTGCATATTAATGGAATTCAGCACTAAAGATATAGACAGTATAAGGGACCAGATGAAAAATGAGTTTTCCGCAGGCTGAAAGACGAGTTGATGTGACTAAAGAAGCAAAGGGCTTTGGCTCGCTGTTGTAACATTAACTTGGTATGGCATAACAAAGGGGCAGGTATGATGATAGGCAACAGTTGATGATGAAACCTCACAACGATCATTCCCAAGAACCATGTCCTAAATATCTTATGACAAAGACCGATTTGGTACCAGTTTTTGCACTAGTACGTCTATAAAAGTTGCCCTGTCGCCCATGATAGTTAAACTGTCGTCCATAATATTTGATGCATTGTCCATTATTTTGGACACCCGATGTCCATAATTCGTTAAAAATCAACAGATAACTCAGAGCTGTGGACTGGCGATATTCTCAATGCCAAAGAGATTATCCATATCGAAGGCTGCGGAGATGTCGTGATGGTTCATGTCAAAGGCGGCGGGGATGTCGTGATGGCCCATGTCAAAGGCGGCGGGGATGTCGTGATGGTCCCAGGATATATCACCATCCTCGTATGCTGGGGTATGGATGGGCGTGTGCAGACCATTGTTGGTGCGAGTTGAAGATGACTTGGTGGTCTCGCTGAATTCTCTATTGTTGATGGAAGTAAAACTCTCATTGAACCAATCAGGTGTCTGTAGTCCTGGACCTCTGACCGTCAAATCTAGAGGATCGTTTGAAGTCACAACCTGCGAGAAGTCTGTCTGAGAGAGAAGATCATCTAAACCCATATCGTCAGAGTTGGACTCTGACGGTGGCGGGCTCATGTCGATTAGAGGACTCGCTAGACTGTGTTCTGACTCGTCAAGGAGATCCTCTGTTTTAATTGTTTTGCCATCAACTCGAATACCTTGATCCAATAGAGAGAACCAGTTGATTTCCCCACTGAGCATATCACCCTCGTCATCTTCAGAATCATCATCACTCACAACACCTGAGAAATTCAGGAATGGGTTAATCGAGTCCTTATGTTGGAACCCAGTCGAGTCTGTTATTCTGCTGTTATCTGTTGAACTAGGGTACAAGCTGTCATTCACCTTGATTTTCTTGCTTGGTGGCATGTTCATTGTGGAATAGCTAGGTCTCTTCCTCTGCGAACTCTCATTGAATTCTGGATTAATACGCCAGAATCCCCCCTTGCCTGGCTCGTCTTTCCGTCTTGGAACCTTCTCAAAGGACTTGTTCAGAGACAAATTGTGTCGTATTGAGTTCTGAAAACGAACAATGATGGCGATCAGTGAAATGAAGATGGGAAAAGATAATTTGCTCATGATAAAGAATGGAGACTGAATCAGAACTGACCTCCTCACCAGTAACAGAGGAACCACTATAATGAGGGTTGGACAATCTCCTATCTACATGTACTTTCAAATTCTAGCAGAAAGAAAACAGAATACGCATCATTTGGGTTGCAGTACAGTGTGAAAGAAATTGGAACTCTTTGCGCAGGGAGGTTAGAATTGAGTCCAGGCAAAGAGGTACTGGTCAAAATGTATGATTCTGCATTACTGGTTTCAATTCTGCGGCAATAATGTACTGCATTTGGATAAGTGCGTAAATTCTCTTCTTTCACAAAATTAATTTAGCGTACTAGCTTCATAATAATGAACAACGGCAAAGTTCTCCCATCAATTTCTAGGCTGTCTGACTCTACCATAGGTCACGTGAGACAGCCATTTGTCACTTCATATATGAAGAGTTCCACTGTTTTCACCATCTCCAAACTTGAGTATTCAATGATATTGAATATTTTAACCTACCTGCCATGTTGGCTCTGCCGTTCTGTAGTAGGCATAATTCTCTGTAATCCAGTTGTATATAGCTGATAATGTCATCTTCTGCTCATCAGACTCCTGCATAGCCATACTGATCAATGTTGCATATGAATGCGGAGGTTTAACACGGGTATTGGTTCTGTAGTCGATTTTGTCTAGCACTGATGGAGGAGGGCTTAAATTTCCATATGTGTTCAATTCAGTTTCCACTCTCGGAGTAGGGTTGTAGATTTTAGTGTTGTCTCTGGTGGTCACTGGACTAGGGGGTGGGGTCAAATTCTGAAGCCAGCTCAAGTTTGTTAAGCTATCGTCCACTTGGACTGCTCCATTGGCGCATGTGTCAATTGGGTACTTTGCAAGCCAATTTTGACGGAATCTGTGAGCAACTTGATCGATTGTGACAACAGGGACATTCGCTGTGCTCTTTCGGGGAACTGATTTTATCAAGGTCGGGGTTAGTTTAATCCTGGCAGGTTTTCCGATTAAACTGTCCCTTCGGATCACTCTAATGATGGTAGGCTTTGATACCCGATTGGTCACAGGTCGTAAATCTCCGGTATCCGTAATCGCATGCATTTTTCCCGAGGCGTCTTTGATATACATCAACATATTCAATTTCAACAGGTAGTTAATTAAAACTGGTGTAAGACACAAGTTGATTGTCCAAGGTTCGGACGGAAACTACCATTTCGGACAGATCGTTGACTATTTATGTCCACTGCAAACCGTCAGACAAGTCGATACACATTCACCACCCCTACCCCGCCCTCAACACGCCCCATATTCCAGAAGTCCCCCGCTGGGTAGGCCTATGTGTAAGTGTCGCAATCAACATAAACCAGTCTATACCGCACCGATTATGATAAAACCATATTGTTCTTGTACAATATTAATATGTTTGACTTTTACTCCCTAGTGTATCGATTCACAGCTGGTTCTTTGCAAATCTCAATTATTCGACCTTTTCAAGAGTACAATGATTCGTTATTCGCAATGCGTAAGAACTTGCTGTTTTATTTTCAATTAGGCCTACTGAAATAACATTCTTACAATCTACTACAACTCTAAATGGAGTACCTTATAAATCTTGATTTATTCCTGAACCAGAAGTTAGTTAACCAAAATTTACTGTATTTAGCACAATGTCCATATAAAAAATTTACATATTTGTTTTGGTAAGCAAAGATTCTTTTTTCAACCGAACATCTATCTAATGTTACTGATGGCTTCAATGTCATCGACCGTGTTAAGAATGGAGTAATGTGACCTCAAAGATCGGTTTCACCTGGGATTATTGTATCATTGGTGAAATACTTGGATCCAGAAAGCATTAACTTAGCGTAAAGCCAAGTGAAATGTAAATACCTACACGGATCAACATGGAGTAATTTTATTCGTTCTTAATTTAAGGGCAAACCCAAGTGGACCATTGTAGTTATGATACATTTGATAACAGTCTTGAAAAATTGCAATATTTTATAATTGACTTGCACTAGTGATCTGAAACTTCATTTATGTTTTATTGAGGGTCTTCTCACTGTATATATCTTTTCATCTGCAATAATCTCCTCTGTTAATTCTGTAAATTTTTGGTGCACCAGATATCAAATTTGGGAATTAAAATCTTCGAATAGCTCTTCCAGTAACAAATATGAGACCGTTATAGTATTTATTTAGCAATTATATTTCAAATTTTCATTTCCCTGCAAAAACATTGTGCATAATAGAGCTACATAATATGGAATGTGCAAAAATCTTTAACTGGAATAGATATTTTGAACATTACTGCTAACTGGACAACATAAAGGCTTTCCATTTGAAGATATCCATTTCCAAAATTGAGATCTGGTTGGCCTACATCCAAAACCAACAAAGTGTGCAAAAAGTTTTTCATTAATGTTCATGGTAATATTTTTGCAAATATGTACAAATAGTAGACAACCAATGAAACATACACAAATTTTCAGATCTATTGCAAGTCAGTTGTGAGATATTGCAGTTTTTCAGTTCGTCTGAATAACCATATGTCTATAAAATTGATATGGAGATGCATTTAGATAGGCTCCAAGCTTGTTCGCCAATCCGTGTTTCATTGGTGAAATAAATATGTTGTTTAAACCATTTCTAATAATACCATCGGAGTTTTAATTAAAACCTATAGTGTAATATGGGTTTGGTTTAAATATAATTTATTCATCTTGATGAAAGGGGAGCGCATTAAGACAACTTATTATTGCGTCTCCCCAGTACAAAAGTATTTGTACATCGACCAAATAACAAGTATTGATATATAACAAATAAAGAAATAGGGAAGGCTAAGCATTAAGCACCAAATCGACCAAATTATTAATAAATTTCAGCTATTGTATTAAAAGGGAGGCTCGGGGTGTCACAATACCCGGACTGCTGGACAAGAACTAAGACCAGAAAGACCCTGTCTGGACGCCGATAGTACAAAGGGATAAATGGAGGCTGATTGTTTTTGGAGTCAAAAGCGCTTGGTTTTTGTAATGTAATCGCCCAGAAATGTCTGAATGCGTACATTTGTAATCTCATCTTTGTCAAGATCGCCAAATAATAGAATTTTCGAGGTTGGAATACCCGGCATATCGTAAATAGTTGCTAGATTAACTTGTAATAGGATACGTTGAGTGTGGAATATAGGACAATTAAAGAAATAGTGATCCACATTCTCGTCTGGATGACCACAATTACATCGAGACGTGTCAGAAAGGAAATTGTCGAACAAATGTCTTTTAAGATTGCTGCATCCGTTGCGAAGACGACACAATAAAATATTCTCTTTTCGAGGACAAACGTAATGCCAAAAAGGTGGGTTAGGTTTCCGAGACATAGTTAATAATTTGCGCTTGAAAGCTGCAAGAGAAGGCAAGCTTTGAACAGTAGCTGGGAGGGCGTTCCAGTCGCGAACAGTATTTGGAAAGAATGATCCCCTAAATAGCTCGGTACGGCACATGTAAGGAGTATAATAATTAGCGTTACGAACGTTGTACGGATTACGAGTATGTGTTGTGGAAGGGAGGTGATCATACAAAGAGCTGGGTGCCAATCCATTGACGATTCGATAGAACATGGTAAGTCTATGAACTTGACGTCTCCTCGACAATGTTTCAAACCCTGATTCTGCGTACAAGGATTCTAAACTGGCACTGGAAGTAACGCCGGTTATGGTTCTTAATGCATCCTTTTGAATGTGTTCTAATCTATATATTAAATTTTGGCTAAGATTGTCCCATACGACATCACAATATTCTAGACTCGGTCGTATGAAGCTTTTAAACATTATTTCTAAACATTTTCGATTCAGGATATATTTCAGTCCTTTGAATACGGATAATTTTTTCTGTGCTGTATTTATTATACTTTCTACATGAGTGTGCCAACTACCCTTAGTGTTGAATGTAACTCCTAGATGTTTGTGACTTGCGGACGGTCGGAGAAGCGAATTGTCAAAGGAGATGGGGAAAGTAGATGGAGAATTCCGTAGTGAGACCAGAAGAGAAACTGTTTTAGCAGTGTTAAAATCAACTAGCCATGTTCTAGCCCACTGTGAGATTATGTCCGTGTCGTGCTCAATCGATGTTATCTGGGATTGCAGGCTCTCAGAAATTACATAGAGGCACGTGTCGTCGGCAAACAGCCGGATGTTGTTCAGAATATTACCAGGTAAATCATTAATGAATAATAGAAACAACAGGGGACCCAGAACGGACCCTTGAGGAACAATATGGGTTTGATCGAACAAGACTCCAAACTTAAGCATCTATATTTCCATATCCATTTAAGTGACTTTCAGGAAAGCCTTAGTTGTAACATGTCCGTACCGTGACTGAAGTATTTGCGACATTTAACAGCTGGTGGACAATTATTGTATGGATTTTGATGAATAATACTCGAGATAAGCCGGTATTTGCATAAGTTATCATAATTGTTAATCGATCTATTTGTTTAACTTAGAAAGCTTACTCTCAACAATTTCTAATGGGACGAGGTAGATAATTTGATCCGTAAAATTGTACGCTCAGGTCTATTTAGGCCTTGTTCAAAAACATTAGCATGCTTTTTAGTCAAAGCAAACTTTAGAAGAGCCACTAGTTCACCGCCATTGTATTGTCGTTATTTCGCCGAATGGGAATTAAATAACGTAGACATTACCATTGCGAAAACTGCTTTCAGGTGTTCGCTTGGTGTGGCTCAGTGTGACCAAGGAACCATACCATAATCTGTAAAAAGGATTGAATTAAAGACTCATTGTTTCTGATGAATGATTCTATTTCAAACATGATATATTCAAATTATTAACAGTATGGAGGGAAAGGCATACAGTATGTTGTTTAAAAATATTTAATTGTTAAACATAATTGCATTTCAGGTATCGGCTTGGTTTGTAGGCGGGAGGTATAAGTATATCTCGGTGCAGGGATCATTGTGGATTAAAAGTCAACAAGGGTCTAATTGAGTGTATTATAAAATTTAAGATAACCATTTGTGTGTTTCCGCCGTAGGACACCCCCGCCGATATGAGCCTTATTGAGCACGCCACACTAAATAAGGTTCAGTCCTACTGTTAGTCCTGAATAAACTATAAGATGTTATCCATAAGCAATTTGTTTATTTTTTAAATGAGGCTCAACGCGAATGTTGATAGCAATGTTAGTGTGTTAATAACATGTCTTTCATTGTCCACTCAATACAGGCATCCTCTGACCAATGTGAAGTATATTGAATAGAAATATCTATGGAAAGTCGAAACCAATTATAATATATTTATACCAGAAGTTCATGAAAAACTAATGAACTTCTGTTTATACTTTTATCAGATGTGTGTTGATACTCTTAAATCTGGGATACCTATCCAAAAGTTAGAATGGAAGCACACACTATTCACGAAATAAGTTACACTATGGAATAATACTGGTATATTTTGTAGATTAACTACTAATAGAATTAGCTATCATTCTCTTATACAAAATGCACATTGTATCAGCTACAAACTTGCACTATAGTATATAAAAAAGTACATTCATTTTATATAGTCACCGTATGCTACTGTTAATTATCGGCTACTGAAAGATCATGTACCTGAAGGAGCAAATCTAATCGTGACGTTCCAGGCATCTTCCCCTTTTGAAACATCAAGCCATCGCGCAATAGCCATTGCGCCACTATTTCTAAGAACTCTGGCGTTGAATGTATGTGGATATTGAAAAACTCAAAATGTCTTACGGAAGAACTTGACGCTAAAGGTTACATACCGTACAGGCATGTATCCACATGGGATTTCTCGACTCTCTATACTACAATCCCTCATTAGGACCTTATTGACCGTCTAAGTTCCTTAATAGTATCTGTGTTCAAGAAAACTTATCGCAGATATATTAATGTCGGAAGCCATAAACCATTCTTTAGCTCTACTACATACAAGAGATATCATTCATGGGATGTTTCTTCGTTTATAGAGTTGCTTGAATTTCTCATCAAAAATATCTATGTGAAATTTGGCAACACAATATATCAGCAGTATATAGGTATTCCAATGGATACGAATTGTGCACCCCTGTTGGCTGACCTGTATCTCTTCTCTTATGAATATGACTATATGCAGGCGCTTTCAAAAACCGATCCATTCAAATCCCATTCTTTCTCATTCACCAAATGCTATATAGACGATCTTCTCGCTGTGGATAATCGCTATATAAATGAAGCAGTGAATGATATATATCCACCTTCACTGGATTTGAGCGAAACTACAGATAGCCCTACAGCCACATCATATTTAGATCTATATCTCTATAAAACTGAAGCGGGCATTCTCTCTCGTCGACTTTATGACAAAAGAGATGATTACAATTTCGACATCGTATACTATCCCTTTCTGGAAAGTAATATCCCATATGGCGTATACATATCTCGCCTAGTAGCATTTGCTAGATCCTGTGTTAAATGTGACGATTTTAATCAACGTCACAAAATATTGTTGCATAAACTTATAAAACAGGGCTATTCCAAGAAGCACCTCCACTCAAAGTTTCTCAAATTTGGCGATACATATCGCATGCTGATAGCAAAATACGAGCGTAGCATGCAAGATCTATGGCGTTACGTTTCGTAACTTGTGTCTAATTCCGCTTAACCCGGGGCTAGGGGCCGTATGAACCCATGTACTTCAAGATCCCCATGGTGTTTATATGAACAGTCACAATCAAAGCGTGACTGAGATACATCATTGTCTAAATGACGATTTACAACGATTATTATGGATTAAGAATACTGATCAGCGATACGGATTTTATATTTTTGGAAAATCATGATGTCTTGTCGGCATCACTGAAAACTGTTGACCGCTTCTCTCTTGCAGGAAGCTAGCCTATGTTTATGTATACTATGATTGTCCTTTTGAATTTGGTGCTAATAATGTTATATGGAATATGGAATAGGTATTTGTATTATGGACGCGGATATTCTTTAATTGACGACGGCTGAATTATGAATGACGGACTAGACGCTTGTAATAGATCATTTACCAGACTTTTCACGAAGGCCCAATGTGTTTGATCGGTAACAACGCTAACAAGGGTTCATTGCGCTATAATGTTGTATATTACCAGATCGGATGACATTACGTGTCATGCACAACAGTTTATAGTTTAGAACAGTTTGTAGTCTACAACAGTTATTGGTGCATGATATTTTCTCAAAAGCGCTTTTCAGCATTGTAAACGTTCAAACACATTGAGCCTTCGTGACATGTCTGGTAAATGATCCTTGGTGCGATGGCTTGATGTCTCAGAAGGGAAAGATCCCTGGAACGTCACGATTCGATTTGCTCCTTCAGTTACATGATCTTTCAGTATAGCCGGTAATTAGCAGTAGCATACGGTGACTAAAAAATATCTACGTTTCATATATTATGCTGGAAGTTTATAGTTGATACAGTGGAACATTTTGTGTGAGAGAATGATATATAATTCTAATAGTCGTTAATCTACAGAATAAACCAGTATCAGTCCATACTGTAACTTATTTCATGAATACAGTGTGTGCATCTCTCAAATATGAGACCGTTATATTTCAAATTTTCATTTCCCCGCAAAATTATTGTGCATAATAGATCTACATAATATGGAATTTTTTGATGTTCGCGAATCTTTTCCTGGAATAGATATTTCGAACATTACTGCTAACTGGACAACATAAAGGCTTTCCATTTGAAGGTATCCATTTCCAAAATTGAGATCTGGTGCATTAAAAATTAAGAAAGTACGCAAAGGTTTGTT
Source organism: Hanleya hanleyi (assembly GCA_036873755.1). Taxonomy (NCBI): domain Eukaryota; kingdom Metazoa; phylum Mollusca; class Polyplacophora; order Lepidopleurida; family Hanleyidae; genus Hanleya; species Hanleya hanleyi. The sequence continues at coordinate 19,103 of JAVTVY010050266.1, forward strand.
TGTTTTTTGTTTTTTTTCTCGCTATTTTTCATGCTAATATTTTGCAAATATGTAAAAGAAGTAGACCATCAATAAAATGTACACAAATTGTCAGATCTCTATTGCAAGTCAGCTGTGAGATATTGCACTTTTTCAAGACTGTCAAATTTTTAGTACAATAACAACGGTCCTTGATTGACTGTTTTGTATCAGTCCGCCCGAATGACCATATATCTATATAATTGATAGGCTCCAAGCCTGTTCGCCAATTCCTGTTCCATTGACGAAATAAAGATGTTGTTTAAACCATTTCTAATAATACCATCGAAGTTTTAATTCAAACCTGTAGTGTACTATTGGTTTGGTTTAACAAGTCTCCAAACTTTAATCATCTATATGTCCATATCCATTTGAGGGCCGTTCAGTAAAGTCTCAGTTCTAACATGCCCCTACCTTGACTCACAGAAAGTATCTGCGACATTTAATAGCTGGTGGACAATGATTGTATGAATTTTGATAAATAATAGTCGAGATAAGCCGGTATATGCATAAGTTATCATAATTGTTAATCGAGCTATCTGTTTAACTTAGAAAGCTTACTCTCGAAAATTTCTAATGGGACGAGGTAGATAATTTTATCCGTGAAATTGTACGCTCAGGTCTATTTACGCCTTGTTCAAAAACATTAGCATGATTTTTAGTCAAAGCAAACTTTAGAAGAGCCACTAGTTCACCGCCATTGTATTGTCGTTATTTCGCCGAACGGGAATTAAATAACGTGGACATTACCATTGCGAAAACTGTTTCCAGGTGTGGGCTTGGTTTGGAGGTGGGAGGCATAGTAAGTATTGGTGTGGCTCAGTGTGACCAAAGAACCATACTATAATCTGTAAAAAGGATTGAATTGAAGACTCATTGTTTCTGATAAATGATTCTATTTCAAACATGATATACTCAAACTATTAACAGTATAAGGAGGGAAAGGCATCAAGTATGTTGTGAAGAATATTCAATTGTTAAACATAATTGCATTTTAGGTATCGGCTTGGTTTGTAGGCGGGGGGTATTAGTAAATGCTGGCCAGGGATCAGTGTGGATTAAAAGTCAACAAGGGAATAATTGAGTGTATTAAATTTAAGATAAACATTTATTTGTTTCCGCCGTATAGGACATCCCGCCGACATGAGCCCTATTGAGCACACCAAACTGAACAAGGCTCAACGCGCATGTTGGTAGTAATGTTAGTGTGTTTACAGCATGTTGTCTTTCATTGTCCACTCAATACAGGCATCCTCTGACTTTGATAATCAATGTGGAATATATTGAATAAAAATATCTATGGACATTCGAAAACCAATATAATATATTTATACTATTATCATATTATTGTACAATTATGTGTTGCTACTCTTAAATCTGGGATACATATCCAAATTGTAGAATGGATGCACAGACTATTTATGAAATAATACTGGTATATTTTGGAGATAACTACTAATAGGATTAGCTATCATTCTCTTATACAAAATGCACATTGTATCAGCTACAAACTTGCACTATAGTGTATAAAAAGTACATTCGTTTTATATAGTCACCGTATAGTCACCGCTACTGTTAATTATCGGCTACTGAAAGATCATGTACCTGAAGGAGCAAATCTAATCGTGACGTTCCAGGCATCTTCCCCTTTTGAAACATCAAACCATCGCGTAATAGCCATTGCGCCACTATTTCTAAGAACTCTGGCGTTGAATGTATGTGGATATTGATTGATTGAAATTGTAGTTTAAGGGCCGCTTCCCATGCGGATTTCGCGGCCCATCAACTCAATGTTTTATGTAAATTTCACGGTACATTTCTTAGTTAATTTAAGATCTTTTGCAGCGCTAGATATTAAAATAAATAATTAATAACAATAACAATGAGGAAATATAAATACTAGTAGAGAAGAGTCGCTATGTACAAGTCGTTAAGTCTGTTATTGTTTTTTTTACTGGAAAATATTTTTTTTTTTTTTTTTTCTTTTTTTTTCGGTGTCATTTTTTTTATTATTATATACACAAATACATGATGTACATCACAGAACAAAAACACAGTTACGATAATATATACGTACAAACACACATTAGACAGACATTATATACAAACGTGGGTACATATTAACAAAATACGTCCTTAATCACTATTGGACAACGGTAAGTGCTATAAGGATATTTGCATTTACAGAGTTGTTTGTGTATCAAAATGATTCCTAATCATCATCCATTTTGTTTGAAACTTGTCAGATGTGTTACTGATAAGGGAACTATATTTTTCGACTTGATAATTACTGCGAATTTTATTCTGAAGTGCTTTCAAATTTAACTCGGAATTTTTGAATTTATTACTGTAAATATACTGTTTCGTTATTAACATAAGAGTATTCAGACATTTTTGCCCACCATCCCAACCACACACAATTCTTTCTGGAGTAATATTTAGGTGAGTGAAGTTGGACTTCAGTTAACAGTTCACAGTTCACAATTCGAGATGGACCAGTCATTATTTGGCGAAGATATACAAATTTATCTACAACTAATTAACTATTAGGCCTAGAGTGTTCATACTTGGTACAATTAGAGAACTCGTCAAGGCCGACATTTTGATCCGAAAAATTTCCACTTCCGATTCACAGGGGCGTCGCCAGGAACTGAAGTTTGAACTGTTAACTGGGCGCCGCGAACTGTTAACTGGCTCCATAGCGCCAAAACCATTAGACCTAGAGTGTTCATACTTAGTAGAATTACAGTACTCGTCAAGGCCGACATTTTGATGTGAAAAAATTCCACTTCCGGTGATCAGGGGCGACGCCAGGAACAGAAGTTTGTACTGTTAACTGGACCCCGCGAACTGTTAACTGGCTCCATAGCGCCAAAACCATTAGCCCTAGAGTGTTTAAACTTAGTACAATTACAGTACTCGTCAAGCCCGACATTTTGATGTGAAAAATTTCCACTTCCGGTGATCAGGGGCGACGCCAGGAACTGAAGTTTGAACTGTTAACTGGCTCATAGCTCCGAAACTATTAGGCCTAGAGTGTTCATACTTGGTACAATTAGAGAACTCGTCAAGGCCGACATTTTGATCTGAAAAATTTCCACTTCCGATTCACAGGGGCGTCGCCAGGAACTGAAGTTTGAACTGTTAACTGGGCGCCGCGAACTGTTAACTGGCTCCATAGCGCCAAAAGCATTAGACCTAGAGTGTTCATACTTGGTAGAATTACAGTACTCGTCCAGGCCGACATTTTGATGTGAAAAAATTCCACTTCCGGTGATCAGGGGCGACGCCAGGAACAGAAGTTTGAACTGTTAACTGGACCCCGCGAACTGTTAACTGGCTCCATAGCGCCAAAACCATTAGCCCTAGAGTGTTTAAACTTAGTACAATTACAGTACTCGTCAAGCCCAACATTTTGATGTGAAAAATTTCCACTTCTGGTGATCAGGGGCGACGCCAGGAACTGAAGTTTGAACTGTTAACTGGCTCATAGCTCCGAAACTATTAGGCCTAGAGTGTTCATACTTGGTACAATTAGAGAACTCGTCAAGGCCGACATTTTAATCTGAAAAATTTCCACTTCCGATTCACAGGGGCGTCGCCAGGAACTGAAGTTTGAACTGTTAACTGGGCGCCGCGAACTGATAACTGGCTCCATAGCGCCAAAACCATTAGACCTAGAGTGTTCATACTTGGTAGAATTACAGTACTCGTCAAGGCCGACATTTTGATGTGAAAAAATTCCACTTCCGGTGATCAGGGGCGACGCCAGGAACAGAAGTTTGAACTGTTAACTGGACCCCGAGAACTGTTAACTGGCTCCATAGCGCCAAAACCATTAGCCCTAGAGTGTTTAAACTTAGTACAGTTACAGTACTCGTCAAGCCCGACATTTTGATGTGAAAAATTTCCACTTCCGGTGATCAGGGGCGGCGCCAGGAACTGAAGTTTGAACTGTTAACTGGCTCATAGCTCCGAAACTATTAGGCCTAGAGTGTTCATACTTGGTACAATTAGAGAACTCGTCAAGGCCGACATTTTGATCTGAAAAATTTCCACTTCCGATTCACAGGGGCGTCGCCAGGAACTGAAGTTTGAACTGTTAACTGGGCGCCGCGAACTGTTAACTGGCTCCATAGCGCCAAAACCATTAGACCTAGAGTGTTCATACTTGGTAGAATTACAGTACTCGTCAAGGCCGACATTTTGATGTGAAAAAATTCCACTTCCGGTGATCAGGGGCGACGCCAGGAACAGAAGTTTGAACTGTTAACTGGACCCCGCGAACTGTTAACTGGCTCCATAGCGCCAAAACCATTAGACCTAGAGTGTTTAAACTTAGTACAATTACAGTACTCGTCAAGGCCGACATTTTGATGTGAAAAATTTCCACTTCCGGTGATCAGGGGCGACGCCAGGAACTGAAGTTTGAACTGTTAACTGGCTCATAGCTCCGAAACTATTAGGCCTAGAGTGTTCATACTTGGTACAATTAGAGAACTCGTCAAGGTCGACATTTTGATCCGAAAAATTTCCACTTCCGATTCACAGGGGCGTCGCCAGGAACTGAAGTTTGAACTGTTAACTGGGTGCCGCGAACTGTTAACTGGCTCCATAGCGCCACAACCATTAGACCTAGAGTGTTCATACTTGATAGAATTACAGTACTCGTCAAGGCCGACATTTTGATGTGAAAAAATTCCACTTCCGGTGATCAGGGGCGACGCCAGGAACAGAAGTTTGAACTGTTAACTGGACCCCGCGAACTGTTAACTGGCTCTATAGCGCCAAAACCATTAGCCCTAGGGTGTTTAAACTTAGCACAATTACAGTACTCGTCAAGCCCGACATTTTGATGTTAAAAATTTCCACTTCCGGTGATCAGGGGCGACGCCAGGAACTGAAGTTTGAACTGTTAACTGGCTCATAGCTCCGAAACTATTAGGCCTAGAGTGTTCATGCTGGTACAATTGAGGAACTCGTCTCGGGAAAAACCGACATTGATCTGAAAATTTCCACTTCCGATTCATAGGGGGCGTCACTTAGGAACTGAAGTTTGAACTGGTAACTGGGCGCCGCGAACTGTTAACTGGCTCCATAGCGCGAAACCATTAGACCTAGGTGTTCATACTTAGTAGAATTACAGTACTCGTCAAGGCCGACATTTTGATGTGAAAAAATTCCACTTCCGGTGATCAGGGGCGACGCCAGGAACAGAAGTTTGTACTGTTAACTGGACCCCGCGAACTGTTAACTGGCTCCATAGCGCCAAAACCATTAGCCCTAGAGTGTTTAAACTTAGTACAATTACAGTACTCGTCAAGCCCGACATTTTGATGTGAAAAATTTCCACTTCCGGTGATCAGGGGCGACGCCAGGAACTGAAGTTTGAACTGTTAACTGGCTCATAGCTCCGAAACTATTAGGCCTAGAGTGTTCATACTTGGCACAATTAGAGAACTCGTCAAGGCCGACATTTTGATCTGAAAAATTTCCACTTCCGATTCACAGGGGCGTCGCCAGGAACTGAAGTTTGAACTGTTAACTGGGCGCCGCGAACTGTTAACTGGCTCCATAGCGCCAAAAGCATTAGACCTAGAGTGTTCATACTTGGTAGAATTACAGTACTCGTCGAGGCCATTTGATGCGAAAAATTCACTTCATTGATCGGGGGCGACATAGGAACAGAAGTTTGAACTGTGCTGGACCCCGCGAACTGGCAACTGGCTCCATAGCGCCAAAACAAACAACCCTAGAGTGTTTAAACTTAG
>JAVTVY010050267.1:0-22395 GCA_036873755.1 Hanleya hanleyi
AGATTTCAGTGATCAGACATTTTCCTCGTCCATTTCCATCTCCTCAAGCATGTCATCCACAGCTTCTGGTCCATACAGCGTACACCGAAGACTTGACACCAGGTCAGCTTTGTTGCAGGCGTATTCATAGAACGTATTCCGGAGGTCTTCCCCAGCTGCTATTTGTAGGCGGAGGTTGTAACGGAATGATTTACGGCCCTCTCTATTTGCCTTGTCGTAACGCTGCTGTAACTCTTCTAGCCGTTTGTTGAGAAAGACGATCTGCTCATAGGCTCTCTGAAAGGATGATTCTGCTTTTCCAAGACCAGCATACAATTTGGCGTGGTTCTTCATGTCAGGAATTTTGTTCTGGGCAATTGGTTGACTTTTCTGTATAGCAAAATGATTGCGATATGATTAAACACGGCCGTCACGGTTTATATAGCCTGGAATCAAAACTGACTTGTGGCAGATGATTGACTGCTGACACGACTTTTTTCAAAACTGATGAGTCGGAAACCTCAACAGTGTGACAAGTATATGCCTAGCTTATGTTCGGACAGTATTGAGACAGTATACGCCTTAACCCCTGCACATAATGACGAGATGATTGTAATCATTAACTTGTGATCATGAGACAAAGGGCTAATCACGATCTGATTATTGTGAGTGACAGAGGAGAATCATTAAACAAATAATTTACAATTCTATCAAATGGCACTTTATTAGATTGGTTTATACTGTGGCAAATCGCCCTGACATATTATTTTGAGAAATCGTATGGATGCTATGTTCTTTGCTACAATTTCCCGCTTTTTTGCATCATTTCGCACTATATGTGCGGATACTCTATAACGACACGACCGAAACTACGAATTCTCTGTAATAAGCACAAATACGCTTTCGGTTTGTAAAAGACTACAGTACACTGTTAGAAGGATTGGGTCGAATCGACCCAAAAAATACTAGTCGAATTCGACCCAAAGATATTGGGTACAGACATGACGGACCCAAAGTTGTTGGGTCAAAAGTTTTGGGTCGATTTGACCCAAAATCATTGGGTCGGAATTTTTTGGGTCATTCCGACCCAATGAATTTGGGTCGTAATGACTTAAAATTATTGGGTCGATTTGACTCACACGCGGTCCATAGAATTACCCAAATGAACCCAAATGAACCCAAATGTAAGTCATTTTACCCAAATGAAGGCAATATGTACCCAAATGAAGGCAATATGTACCCAAATGAAGCTAGTATGTGCGTATAAGGGGCCCTGTCATCCGAAAATATAATAAAATAGATGAGATGTACTGAATAATGCCAAAATTTCGCCAAAATGAACCTGCCGATGAAATGAAACTATTAGTCGGAGATCGCTTTCAAGGGAGAGAACTCTGACAAAACCCAGCCACCCAAGCAAAACCGCAACGAACCTGGCCGCCTTTTTCAATGCATTCCTGTTGTTTTTTTTATGAACTAATCGAAGTCCCCATTTCTCTCAGTAGATGCGATGATTATAGTCGGCTGTGAATGAAGAAAAATGTTGTTTTTACATGCCGCTTAATTCCCATGTTTTGCCGAATCCGTTTCTTTTGCCATTATTTTTATAAAAGGTAGATGATTCAAAGAATGATTTTGGTATGAGCATATCATTATTCTGATTAATTGAAATTGTAGTTTAAGGGCCGCTTCCCATACGGATTTCGCGGCCCATCAACTCAATGTTTTATTTCAATTTCACATTACATTTCTTAGTTCATTTAAGATGTTTACAAGCACTGTTATTTAATTTGTCAGTTATTATGAGCAAATTTAATCAAGGCTCGGAGTGGGGCTTTCAACAACTTTAATCTGCTTCAAAGAGGATTAAATGGTTGAACAGTGAACAACATGATTAAGCCATTGTCGACACCTTTTGAGTAAAATGTGGCTTTGACAAAATGTAACTTTGTACAATTGTGCTATTCGATGTGCTATTTCTATATTAAATAAATATTATTATACAATATTCCTTGCTAATCTTATTTCGTCTGATTGAACAAGTTGTAAGGGGATAAAGCATGGCTTTGCTCGGTAGCTGTCAGCTAGTTCTCAAGCTGAGTTCTCTCCATTGGAAGAGATCTCCGTCAAACATGTCAAAAGGGTCATCTGATCGTAAATTCGTAAATTTTTGGCGTTATTTAGTGCACCTGTCCTATTTTATTATATTTTCGGATGACAGGACACCCGTTTACGCATATACTAGCTTCATTTGGGTACATATTGCCTTCATTTGGGTAAAATAACTTACATTTGGGTTCATTTGGGTTCATTTGGGTAATTCTATGGACCCCATTTTTTGGGTCGTAATCGACATGAATATTTTGGGTCGCCCTTAGCTGAATTCAAGCAAAAAATTGGCATTTCAAGGAGGGCAAAATGTGATGCACGGCCTGGAGATGTATGGCTCTGCATTTAATGAGCGAATTGATTCAACGCTGATAGACTATCCACCATACTACTTTGTACTAGGGTCGAATCACAAGACTGCTAAATGACAAGAAAAAGACTTCAAATTTTAATGCACATGTGAAAATATATTTTCAATAAGTAAAGCATTGATTCATCTTAATTTAAGGATACCTCATGGATGTCATCACATTTTCACATGTATACATATAAAAAAGCTCAAAGATGCATATAACAAAATCACAGACTTCACCAAAGAGGCTATAAACATGATAAAGGTACATCTATAAAATTATATCCACTAATTCATGGTGTGACAAAACGTGTAAAACAGTGATGGCTCTCAGTGTGTCCAGAACTCTCCAGTTCATCACAAAGATATAAAAAACAAATTACGGCACAAATCAAACAGTGATGGTTCAGTCTGTCCACAACTTGCCAGTTAAGGGGGTGACATATGTTCAGCTACCTTTTTTCATAGAATCACAGGTGATCTGATTACTGAATAGGCGATACAGTTGGTGGCCAATATATACCAAAATGTTCTCCAAGTATCACACTTCTTCACAGCAAGCACAATTCGAATGAAGAATCACAGTTCATGTACTTGTAAAATCACAATTGGAATGTGTTGTTGCACAAAAGGAGTTAATCGCAGTGCTCCAGAAATTACAAAAAAAACCTATTTCTCAATGACTTTATGCGAAGTAAAAATATCACTGGGTTGATACACAAATCCAGGAATGAAAAAGACCATTGCTCATGCAATTTCATATGTAGTACAACTACACATCACAGTGGGGAAAGCTCCATCCATATTCATTTGAATTCCGAAGCAGCATGTGCCCCTTATTCTCAACTGCCAATGCCCAACTTCCTCAAACATTCTCGGACACGGATTTGAGGTCGCCTCATAGGTAATCCCAGACAGCTCAGTTGGAATAACTGCAAGACTGCTGACACATGTGTGGAGTACTGGACATTCAGCACAAATTAGTATGCCAGTAGGACATACAGGGCTTTGGAGATGCTCGAACAGGCAACCACTGGCACTTAGTCGACATAGACCAGAATCTTGGAGATGTCGCTGGCCGTCCCAAATACCATGATGAACGGATGGTGCCGATCAGCAATGGAATCTTGAAATCTCCTCTGTGGTGGTGTTTGTTCCGCAACCGTCCATTAGATATCGGTGGGCATCCCCGTCTTTCTTGGATGTGGTTGGAAGAAGATACACCAGGCCTGTCAAAGCTCCGATCAGGTTCACGTCTAAAACATATGAATACTCAAAATATAACCTTGGTAAAACAAGTAGCGGTACATTTTTAAAAAATTTTACGGCAATATTATAAGGCTTCAAAACACATTGACAGAGACACGCTACAAGTACATGTAACATGTTCACCCAAGGATATGTACAAAATAACTAGCCAGATCTTCATCTGCATGTACTACAGAATTGTGGAGACTGAAATGTTGTGTTAACAGAGAGTGTGTACAAGAACACACTAGAAAATTGATATTAATGAAAACCCGAGGGTTCAAGTCCCCCGACGTTGGAAAAGGGAGGGAGAGAATTTGGCTTAATGTCACACTCAAGTTTGTTTCACTCATATGGTGACAGTCAGTTTGGTTGGTGGAGGAAGCCGGAGTACCCGGAGAGAACCACCGCCCTTCGGCAAGTAACTGACAAACTTTCACACATGGACCAGCTGGGCTCGAACCCGTGCCGGTTCAGCGGTGTGAGGCTAGCGGTCACCAGCAGAGCGCCTTAGACCACTCGGCCACCGAGCCCCCCCCCCCCCCCGACGTTGGAACAATTGATTTGACTTGGAACCGTAACTTTCGGTACCCGGCATGCGGAGCAAACCCAAGTGAGATCCAGAGGCAAGGTACCCACAATTATCGAATTTGTCCTAATCCGGTCAGGATTTCAGAAAATGTTGTATGGGAACAAAATTTTAACTTGGCCCACAGGTGGCGCCACCTATAGGCGGGTCAGCATGAAAACAATTCCAAGTGAGATCTTGCGGCAAAGTACCCACACACAAACTTTAAAAAGAATCTGTTCAATTTTTCGGAAGTTATTGCCTGAAAACAAAATTGGCCCCAGGTGGCGCCACCTATATGCGGATCAGCGTGATCTTGGGGCAAGGTACCCACATATCAAATTTGAAAAGAATCCGTTTAGTTTTCCTGAAGTTATTGTCCGGTTTCCGGACACGGACGGACGGACCCCAATACTATAGTCCCCCTTTAGCCCTACGGGCGTCAGGGGACAACCATACTGTTAGTGATACAATAAAATTGATTAGTTAACCTACCCATGTTGAAATTGAGATCTGTGTTCAAATATGGAATCGTGGCCACCAGTTTGACCAAGGGATGGCTTCTTGGATAGGAAGTTGCCTTTGTACATGTTTCGTCTATAAGCTGACCAAGAACGGACTCTAGTTTGGAGCTGAATGTCATGTAGCCAGCCACCTCTGGGGTTACGAGTGAAAATTCATTCAGCATCTGAAATGAGAAAATATCAATGTTAAGTAAAGCCTTACACCAAAATACAGGCTATTCAATGTGGTCTGGTAATTGTGGATCAAATATAAATATGCTAAAAACAACCATAATATGCATCATTAAATCCTTGGCTTTATGGGAAGTAACAATAATTGACATACACACACATGATAAAATTGAGCATGTACATGTAATCAATGTAAATAAGCCGGCCTGCCACGGTATCACAATTGGACCGTCCCATAAGAAATTAACAATAAGGAACCATACAATGACAAAATAAGACGAGCTGCCCTGACATGTGTAAAATAAACAGTTTATTTTACACATGTCAGGACAGCTGGTCATAATAAACACACAAATATAAAAATAAAGGTGTAAATAACTACATGGTATGCTCTTACAACAGCAAAATTGCCTGTAGATAATACATATATATTATAATGATATCCACAATAATTCTTACGCATAAATCACAATCAATAAGCCGGCCTAGCTTCTGCTTGACCGTTTTGCTATTATTTTAGACTGTTGCACGGTTTTGAGCAAGTAAGAGGAAATTGACTATCCTGGGCATTATGCACGAGTCAAACGAAGTCCCCACCCCCCAACCTCGGGCAAGGGTCGGGCTTAGTGGAGGATTACCTGGGGCTTCACAACATGTTTACGCCCCAGAGAGTGACGCTTTCACACGTTTTCAGTCCTGTTTATGTTGGGATTCAGTTAATATTTCTTTTACCTAGGGATGGGACGTAACTTGTATTTGGTTGAGGTTTAGGTGGGGATTCACTTCAATGTTTTGCCCCAGGGGGTGGGGCATTGAAGCATTATAACAACTCTCATTTGCTAAGTCCCCACTAAACCCCGAGGTTGGGGGGGGGGGTGTTGGTTTCGCTTGACTCATGCATTATAATAACTAATTTATGCTTATAAAATTACTAGATAAAAGGAGAACTGTATAAATATTATAGTTACATCCACAGATAGTTGTAATTTTGTGTATAGAACACGTAATCAGTGTATTTAAAACGGCCTGCCACGGCCAGACACTGGCTGCCACAGGCAATTCCCCCTTATCGAACCCCATACTCACCTCTCTGAACATGTCGGCCATAATCTTTTGTACTGGTCAGCGACACAAAATCAGTTTCATCGACTGTCCGAGTGGATAGCCCGTCCATTGCAGTAATTACAACGCGTCCCAAACTTGGAAGTAAATATTCTGCATGTACAAAACTATGATTGTTGTAGAATTTTAAATAAAACCGGAAAACTTGACGTGAACAGCGAAGACCGAAGTGGCAACAGAAAAGTCAAAGATGGCGCCTGAGTCACGTGATTACTTTTTTGTTCGGGGGTGCCCGTTTTGTGTTCGGTGGTTTCCGACGTTAATAAAACAATAGGATCAGACCAATCGGATTTTAAAGGCACACAGTCGATCGTGTAGCCTCGCCAGGGTCAGGTTATTTAGGCGATCCCGACTGCTCCCTGTAATTAGGAACCCGTAGTTAGACCCCGGCGATGACCGCTCGCGCCTGAACAATTGTATATATTAAAAAAAAAAAAAAAAAAAAAAAATGACAAGTGGAGTGAGTTTCACATTCTTTTTGCATCGACCACGTCGAACTTTTCGCAGAATATAGGTGGACACAATGAGCGCATTTTATTTCCTGACAAACTACATGTAATATTATGAATGCGTACACATTTTTAAATGCTTGGAAAATAAATAAGTTAATCACTGCCAAAACACAAGTCTTGTCCGTGACCGTATCTGCAGGGAATATCCGAGCTCATGATTCGGACTTCCAGGGGCATCTCCGAGGGATATCCAAGCTTACGTTCCGCTATTATGATCCTGGCCCCGACAGATCGGACCCGGGGGCCAGATATCAAACTGCGTGATGACCTGAGCCCTATTATCCCTCGTATTGTATACATGTATGCCGGTTTAGTTATTCTTTTTAAAACATGTCAAAATGGCCAGTGATAAATCAGGCCTTACTATTTCAAAAATGACAAGTGACTGATTATCTGCTATAACCTGGATTGGAATTTTAGTTGGAGCAGTAAAGCAGATCAGTCAGAATATGCATGGTTGGAAATCTGATCAAGAGAGCAGGGACCGCGGAGCCCGCAATGTTATAATGTTATAAGTCCTATATTAGATAGCACCAGCCCAACATTTAACATGGCCGGTATACAGATCAGCCTTCCCTCCCCCACATATGTGCTCCGCGGCTCATGAAGAGTATTCAGATTTAGAGGTGGTGACTGAGAAAATACTAGTCGTCAATCTTGACTAGGAAATTTCGACTCTTGACTAGGAAATTTCGACTAGTGTTTTTCTAGTCGGGTACCTGTCGACCACAAAAAGTGGTCGGTGCGACCAGATAATTCTAACGGTGTAAATATGTGGTGGGAGTAACAAACTAGTTGACCAATTAGGATTAATGCTAATCACCAAGATTTTAACCCAAGAATATTGGGTCGGGGAGCGACCCAAAAGAGTGGTGACCTAATAATGTTGGGTCAAAATAGTTGACCCAAAATTTCTGACTTGTATTTTTTGGGTCGCAAGCCCATTGACCCAACATTATTGGGTCGGTCCGACCCAAAAATTCTAACAGTGTATGCCCGCATCCGAAGCACACGTTTTCAAGTATAATTGCGCAATTTGCTTCACCGTGTCCGAAAAGAGAACTTGCGGTAGATACATTTATATGGGCTTCCGGTCTGTGCAGTTGCGCATAAACCGCGAACTTGCGGTGGCTACAATTTATATATGACTCTACCGGTCTGTGCAGTTCCGCATAAAAAATCGAATATGATAAGTTATTACATAATTACCCAGCAAGTTATTTCATATTTATTAAATGCACGACAAATAAAACTATTGGCCCGGTCTATCTGAAAAGAAAATATCACCCAATCAAGACTGTCTCAGACGTTGCGCTCCGTGACTCCATCTTCCATACACAAATCGCTCTGAAAGTTACGTAGAATTTGGAAGATTTGCGATATCTGTGTTGCATGCATGTGCATTAAGTCTGTATGACGTAGAATTATTACCACTATCGTTTCTCTCGGTTTCCATGGTTGTTTTGATAACTGCTCAAGCTTTATTTCTTTCCTCTTTCCGTGAATGAATGAGTGAGTGTGGTAGATTAAAATAATGTATAACGAGAACGGGAAGCCGTTCGGCATGGGCAATTTATGTATAAATGCTATATATTAATTGTGTGCTTAGTTTGAAGTCCTCTTTCGGGAGAAAGTGAGTGGATCTGAAAAGAGCCTTTTGTTTTCTTTCAAAATCATAAGATTTCAATGATCAGACATTTTCCTCGTCCATTTCCATCTCCTCAAGCATGTCATCCACAGCTTCTGGTCCATACAGCGTACACCGAAGACTTGTCACCAAGTCAGCTTTGTTGCAGGCGTATTCATAGAACGTATTCCGGAGGCCTTCCCCAGCTGCTATTTGTAGGCGGGGGTTGTAACGGAATGATTTACGGCCCTCTCGATTTGCCTTGTCGTAACGCTGCTGTAACTCTTCTAGCCGTTTGTTGAGAAAGACGATCTGCTCACAGGCTCTCTGAAAGGATGATTCTGCTTTTTTCAAGACCAGCATACAATTTAGCGTGGTTCTCCATGTCAGGAATTTTGTTCTGGACAATTGGTTGACTTTTCTGTATTGCAAAATGATTGCGATATGATTAAACACGGCCGTCACGGTTTGTATAGCCTGGAATCAAAACTGACTTGTGGCAGATGAGTGACTGCTGACACGACTTTTTTTCAAAACTGATGAGTCGGAAACCTCAACAGTGTGACAAGTATATGCCTAGCTTATATTCGGACAGCATTGAGACAGTATACGCCTTAACCCCTGCACATAATGACGAGATGAGTGTAATCATTAGCTTGTGATCATGAGACAAAGGGCTAATCACGATCTGATTATTGTGAGTGACAGAGGAGAATCATTAAACAAATAATTTACAATTCTATCAAATGGCACTTTATTAGGTTGGTTTATACTGTGGCAAATCGCCCTGACATATTATTTTGAGAAATCGTATCGATGCTATGTTCTTTGCTACAATTTCCCGCTTTTTTGCATCATTTCGCACTATATGTGCGGATACTCTATAACGACACGACCGAAACTAAGAATTATCTGTAATAAGCACAAATACGCTTTCGGTTTGTAAAAGACTACAATATGTCTGCATCCGAAGCACACGTTTTCAAGCATAATTGCGCAATTTGCTTCACCGTCTCCGAAAAGAGAACTTGCGGTAGATACATTTATATGGGCTTCCGGTCTGTGCAGTTGCGCATAAACCGCAAACTTGCGGTGGCTACAATTTATATATGACTCTACCGGTCTGTGCAGTTCCGCATAAAAAGTCGAATATGATAAGTTATTACATAATTACCCAGCAAGTTTTTCATATTTATTAAATGCACGACAAATAAAACTATTGGCCCTATCTATCTCAAAAGAAAATATCACCCAATCAAGACTGTCTCAAACTTTGCGCTCCGTGACTCCATCTTCCATACACAAATCGCTCTGAAAGTTACGTAGAATTTGGAAGATTTGCGATATCTGTGTTGCATGTATGTGCATTAAGTCTATATGGCGTAGAATTATTACCACTATCGTTTCTCTGGGTTTCCATGGTTGTTTTGATAACTGCTCAAGCTTTATTTCTTTCCTCTTTCCGTGAATGAATGAGTGAGTGTGGTAGATTAAAATAATGTATAACGAGAACGGGAAGCCGTTCGGCATGGGCAATTTATGTATAAATGCTATATATTAATTGTGTGCTTAGTTTGAAGTCCTCTTTCGGGAGAAAGTGAGTGGCTCTGAAAAGAGCCTTTTTTTCTTCAAAATCATAAGATTTCAATGATCAGACATTTTCCTCGTCCATTTCCATTTCCTCAAGCATGTCATCCACAGCTTCTGGTCCATACAGTGTACACCGAAGACTTGTCACCAGGTCAGCTTTGTTGCAGGCGTATTCATAGAACGTATTTCGGAGGTCTTCCCCAGCTGCTATTTGTAGGCGGAGGTTGTAACGGAATGATTTACGGCCCTCTCTATTTGCCTTGTCGTAACGCTGCTGTAACTCTTCTAGCCGTTTGTTGAGAAAGACGATCTGCTCACAGGCTCTCTGAAAGGATGATTCTGCTTTTTTCAAGACCAGCAAACAATTTGGCGTGGTTCTCCATGTCAGGAATTTTGTTCTGGACAATTGGTTGACTTTTCTGTATTGCAAAATGATTGCGATATGATTAAACACGGCCGTCACGGTTTATATAGCCTGGAATCAAAACTGACTTGTGGCAGATGATTGACTGCTGACACGACTTTTTTCAAAACTGATGAGTCGGAAACCTCAACAGTGTGACAAGTATATGCCTAGCTTATGTTCGGACAGCATTGAGACAGTATACGCCTTAACCCCTGCACATAATGACGAGATGATTGTAGTCATTAACTTGTGATCATGAGACAGAGGGCTAATCACGATCTGATTATTGTGAGTGACAGAGGAGAATCATTAAACAAATAATTTACAATTCTATCAAATGGCACTTTATTAGATTGGTTTATACTGTGGCAAATCGCCCTGACATATCATTTTGAGAAATCGTATGGATGCTATGTTCTTTGCTACAATTTCCCGCTTTTTTGCATCATTTCGCACTATATGTGCGGATACTCTATAACGACACGACCGAAACTACGAATTCTCTGTAATAAGCACAAATACGCTTTCGGTTTGTAAAAGACTACAGTATGCCCGCATCCGAAGCACACGTTTTCAAGTATAATTGCGCAATTTGCTTCACCGTGTCCGAAAAGAGAACTTGCGGTAGATACATTTATATGGGCTTCCGGTCTGTGCAGTTGCGCATAAACCGCGAACTTGCGGTGGCTACAATTTATATATGACTCTACCGGTCTGTGCAGTTCCGCATAAAAAACAGAATATGATAAGTTATTACATAATTACCCAGCAAGTTATTTCATATTTATTAAATGCACGACAAATAAAACTATTGGCCCGGTCTATCTGAAAAGAAAATATCACCAAATCAAGACTGTCTCAGACGTTGCGCTCTGTGACTCCATCTTCCACACACAAATCGCTCTGAAAGTTACGTAGAATTTGGAAGATTTGCGATATCTGTGTTGCATGCATGTGCATTAAGTCTGTATGACGTAGAATTATTACCACTATCGTTTCTCTCGGTTTCCATGGTTGTTTTGATAACTGCTCAAGCTTTATTTCTTTCCTCTTTCCGTGAATGAATGGGTGAGTGTGGTAGATTAAAATAATGTATAACGAGA
The DNA here is from genome assembly GCA_036873755.1 of Hanleya hanleyi. Classification (NCBI taxonomy): domain Eukaryota; kingdom Metazoa; phylum Mollusca; class Polyplacophora; order Lepidopleurida; family Hanleyidae; genus Hanleya; species Hanleya hanleyi. The sequence continues at coordinate 11,312 of JAVTVY010050267.1, forward strand.
ACGGGAAGCCGTTCGGCATGGGCAATTTATGTATAAATGCTATATATTAATTGTGTGCTTAGTTTGAAGTCCTCTTTCGGGAGAATGTGAGTGGATCTGAAAAGAGCCTTTGTTTTCTTTCAAAATCATAAGATTTCAATGATCAGACATTTTCCTCGTCCATTTCCATCTCCTCAAGCATGTCATCCACAGCTTCTGGTCCATACAGCGTACACCGAAGACTTGTCACCAGGTCAGCTTTGTTGCAGGCGTATTCATAGAACGTATTCCGGAGGTCTTCCCCATCTGCTATTTGTAGGCGGAGGTCGTAACGGAATGATTTACGGCCCTGTCTATTTGCCTTGTCGTAACGCTGCTGTAACTCTTCTAGCCGTTTGTTGAGAAAGACGATCTGCTCACAGGCTCTCTGAAAGGATGATTCTGCATTTTCAAGACCAGCATACAATTTGGCGTGGTTCTCCATGTCAGGAATTTTGTTCTGGACAATTGGTTGACTTTTCTGTATTGCAAAATGATTACGATATGATTAAACACGGCCGTCACGGTTTATATAGCCTGGAATCAAAACTGACTTGTGGCAGATGAGTGACTGCTGACACGACTTTTTCAAAACTGATGAGTCGGAAACCTCAACAGTGTGACAAGTATATGCCTAGCTTATATTCGGACAGCATTGAGACAGTATACGCCTTAACCCCTGCACATAATGACGAGATGATTGTAATCATTAGCTTGTGATCATGAGACAAAGGGCTAATCACGATCTGATTATTGTGAGTGACAGAGGAGAATCATCAAACAAATAATTTACAATTCTATCAAATGGCACTATATTAGATTGGTTTATACTGTGGCAAATCGCCCTGACATATTATTTTGAGAAATCGTATGGATGCTATGTTCTTTGCTACAATTTCCCGCTTTTGTGCATCATTTCGCACTATATGTGCGGATACTCTATAACGACACGACCGAAACTACGAATTTTCTGTAATAAGCACAAATACGCTTTCGGTTTGTAAAAGACTACAGTATGCCTGCATCCGAAGCACACGTTTTCAAGTATAATTGCGCAATTTGCTTCACCGTGTCCGAAAAGAGAACTTGCGGTGAATACATTTATATGGGCTTCCGGTCTGTGCAGTTGCGCATAAACCGCGAACTTGCGGTGGCTACAATTTATATATGACTCTACCGGTCTGTGCAGTTCCGCATAAAAAATCGAATATGATAAGTTATTACATAATTACCCAGCAAGTTATTTCATATTTATTAAATGCACGACAAATAAAACTATTGGCCCGATCTATCTCAAAAGAAAATATCACCCAATCAAGACTGTCTCAAACTTTGCGCTCCGTGACTCCATCTTCCATACACAAATCGCTCTGAAAGTTACGTAGAATTTGGAAGATTTGCGATATCTGTGTTGCATGCATGTGCATTAAGTCTATATGACGTAGAATTATTACCACTATCGTTTCTCTCGGTTTCCATGGTTGTTTTGATAACTGCTCAAGCTTTATTTCTTTCCTCTTTCCGTGAATGAATGAGTGAGTGTGGTAGATTAAAATAACGAGAACGGGAAGCCGTTCGGCATGGGCAATTTATGTATAAATGCTATATATTAATTGTGTGCTTAGTTTGAAGTCCTCTTTCGGGAGAAAGTGAGTGGCTCTGAAAAGAGCCTTTTGTTTTCTTTCAAAATCATAAGATTTCAATGATCAGACATTTTCCTCGTCCATTTCCATCTCCTCAAGCATGTCATCCACAGCTTCTGGTCCATACAGCGTACACCGAAGACTTGTCACCAGGTCAGCTTTGTTGCAGGCGTATTCATAGAACGTATTCCGGAGGTCTTCCCCAGCTGCTATTTGTAGGCGGAGGTTGTAACGGAATGATTCACGGCCCTCTCTATTTGCCTTGTCGTAACGCTGCTGTAACTCTTCTAGCCGTTTGTTGAGAAAGACGATCTGCTCACAGGCTCTCTGAAAGGATGATTCTGCATTTTCAAGACCAGCATACAATTTGGCGTGGTTCTCCATGTCAGGAATTTTGTTCTGGACAATTGGTTGACTTTTCTGTATTGCAAAATGATTGCGATATGATTAAGTACGGCCGTCACGGTTTATATAGCCTGGAATCAAAACTGACTTGTGGCAGATGAGTGACTGCTGACACGACTTTTTTCAAAACTGTTGAGTCGGAAACCTCAACAGTGTGACAAGTATATGCCTAGCTTATGCTCGGACAGCATTGAGACAGTATACGCCTTAACCCCTGCACATAATGACGAGATGATTGTAATCATTAACTTGTGATCATGAGACAAAGGGCTAATCACGATCTGATTATTGTGAGTGACAGAGGAGAATCATTAAACAAATAATTTACAATTCTATCAAGTGGCACTTTATTAGGTTGGTTTATACTGTGGCAAATCGCCCTGACATATTATTTTGAGAAATCGTATGGATGCTATGTTCTTTGCTACAATTTCCCGCTTTTTTGCATCATTTCGCACTATATGTGCGGATACTCTATAACGACACGACCGAAACTACGAATTATCTGTAATAAGCACAAATACGCTTTCGGTTTGTAAAAGACTACAATATGTCTGCATCCGAAGCACACGTTTTCAAGTATAATTGCGCAATTTGCTTCACCGTGTCCGAAAAGAGAACTTGCGGTAGATACATTTATATGGGCTTCCGGTCTGTGCAGTTGCGCATAAACCGCGAACTTGCGGCGGCTACAATTTATATATGACTCCACCGGTCTGTGCAGTTCCGCATAAAAAATCGAATATGATGAGTTATTACATAATTACCCAGCAAGTTATTTCATATTTATTAAATGCACGACAAATAAAACTATTGGCCCTATCTATCTCAAAAGAAAATATCACCCAATCAAGACTGTCTCAAACTTTGCGCTCCGTGACTCCATCTTCCATACACAAATCGCTATGAAAGTTACGTAGAATTTGGAAGATTTGCGATATCTGTGTTGCATGCATGTGCATTAAGTCTATATGACGTAGAATTATTACCACTATCGTTTCTCTCTGTTTCCATGGTTGTTTTGACAACTGCTCAAGCTTTATTTCTTTCCTCTTTCCGTGAATGAATGAGTGAGTGTGGTAGATTAAAATAATGTATAACGAGAACGGGAAGCCGTTCGGCATGGGCAATTTATGTATAAATGCTATATATTAATTGTGTGCTTAGTTTGAAGTCCTCTTTCGGGAGAAAGTGAGTGGATCTGAAAAGAGCCTTTTGTTTTCTTTCAAAATCATAAGATTTCAATGATCAGACATTTTCCTCGTCCATTTCCATCTCCTCAAGCATGTCATCCACAGCTTCTGGTCCATAGAGCGTACACCGAAGACTTGTCACCAGGTCAGCTTTGTTGCAGGCGTATTCATAGAACGTATTCCGGAGGTCTTCCCCAGCTGCTATATGTAGGCGGAGGTTGTAACGGAATGATTCACGGCCCTCTCTATTTGCCTTGTCGCAACGCTGCTGTAACTCTTCTAGCCGTTTGTTGAGAAAGACGATCTGCTCACAGGCTCTCTGAAAGGATGATTCTGCTTTTTCAAGACCAGCATACAATTTGGCGTGGTTCTCCATGTCAGGAATTTTGTTCTGGAGAATTGGTTGACTTTTCTGTATTGCAAAATGATTGCGATATGATTAAACACGGCCGTCACGGTTTATATAGCCTGGAATCAAAACTGACTTGTGGCAGATGAGTGACTGCTGATACGACTTTTTTCAAAACTGATGATATGACTCTACCGGTCTGCGCAGTTCCGCATAAAAAATCGAATATGATAAGTTATTACATAATTACCCAGCAAGTTATTTCATATTTATTAAATGCATGACAAATAAAACTATTGGCCCGATCTATCTCAAAAGAAAATATCACCCAATCAAGACTGTCTCAAACTTTGCGCTCCGTGACTCCATCTTCCATACACAAATCGGTCTGAAAGTTACGTACACTTTGGAAGATTTGCGATATCTGTGTTGCATGCATGTGCATTAAGTCTATATGACGTAGAATTATTACCACTATCGTTTCTCTCGGTTTCCATGGTTGTTTTGATAACTGCTCAAGCTTTATTTCTTTCCTCTTTCCGTGGATGAATGAGTGAGTGTGGTAGATTAAAATAATGTATAACAAGAACGGGAAGCCGTTCGGCATGGGCAATTTATGTATAAATGCTATATATTAATTGTGTGCTTAGTTTGAAGTCCTCTTTCGGGAGAAAGTGAGTGGCTCTGAAAAGAGCCTTTTGTTTTCTTTCAAAATCATAAGATTTCAATGATCAGACATTTTTCTCGTCCATTTCCATCTCCTCATCAAGCATGTCATCCACATCTTCTGGTCCATACAGCGTACACCGAAGACTTGTCACCAGGTTAGCTTTGTTGCAGGCGTATTCATAGAACGTATTCCGGAGGTCTTCCCCAGCTGCTATTTGTAGGCGGAGGTTGTAACGGAATGATTTACGGCCCTCTCTATTTGCCTTGTCGTAACGCTGCTGTAACTCTTCTAGCCGTTTGTTGAGAAAGACGATCTGCTCACAGGCTCTCTGAAAGGATGATTCTGCTTTTTCAAGACCAGCATACAATTTGGCGTGGTTCTCCATGTCAGGAATTTTGTTCTGGACAATTGGTTGACTTTTCTGTATTGCAAAATGATTGCGATATGATTAAACACGGCCGTCACGGTTTATATAGCCTGGAATCAAAACTGACTTGTGGCAGATGAGTGACTGCTGACACGACTTTTTTCAAAACTGATGAGTCGGAAACCTCAACAGTGTGACAAGTATATGCCTAGCTTATATTCGGACAGCATTGAGACAGTATACGCCTTAACCCCTGCACATAATGACGAGATGATTGTAATCATTAGCTTGTGATCATGAGACAAAGGGCTAATCACGATCTGATTATTGTGAGTGACAGAGGAGAATCATTAAACAAATAATTTACAATTCTATCAAATGGCACTTTATTAGGTTGGTTTATACTGTGGCAAATCGCCCTGACATTATTTTGAGAAATCGTATGGATGCTATGTTCTTTGCTACAATTTCCCGCTTTTTTGCATCATTTCGCACTATATGTGCGGATACTCTATAACGACACGACCGAAACTACGAATTTTCTGTAATAAGCACAAATACGCTTTCGGTTTGTAAAAGACTACAGTATGCCTGCATCCGAAGCACACGTTTTCAAGTATAATTGCGCAATTTGCTTCACCGTGTCCGAAAAGAGAACTTGCGGTAGATACATTTATATGGGCTTCCGGTCTGTGCAGTTGCGCATAAACCGCGAACTTGCGGTGGCTACAATTTATATATGACTCTACCGGTCTGTGCAGTTCCGCATAAAAAATCGAATATGATAAGTCATTACATAATTACCCAGCAAGTTATTTCATATTTATTAAATGCACGACAAATAAAACTATTGGCCCGGTCGATCTCAAAAGAAAATATCACCCAATCAAGACTGTCTCAAACTTTGCGCTCCGTGACTCCATCTTCCATACACAAATCGCTCTGAAAGTTACGTAGAATTTGGAAGATTTGCGATATCTGTGTTGCATGCATGTGCATTAAGTCTATATGACGTAGAATTATTACCACTATCGTTTCTCTCTGTTTCCATGGTTGTTTTGATAACTGCTCAAGCTTTATTTCTTTCCTCTTTCCGTGAATGAATGAGTGAGTGTGGTAGATTAAAATAATGTATAACGAGAACGGGAAGCCGTTCGGCATGGGCAATTTATGTATAAATGCTATATATTAATTGTGTGCTTAGTTTGAAGTCCTCTTTCGGGAGAAAGTGAGTGGATCTGAAAAGAGCCTTTTGTTTTCTTTCAAAATCATAAGATTTCAATGATCAGACATTTTCCTCGTCCATTTCCATCTCCTCAAGCATGTCATCCACAGCTTCTGGTCCATATAGCGTACACCGAAGACTTGTCACCAGGTCAGCTTTGTTGCAGGCGTATTCATAGAACGTATTCCGGAGGTCTTCCCCAGCTGCTATATGTAGGCGGAGGTTGTAACGGAATGATTCACGGCCCTCTCTATTTGCCTGGTCGTAACGCTGCTGTAACTCTTCTAGCCGTTTGTTGAGAAAGACGATCTGCTCACAGGCTCTCTGAAAGGATGATTCTGCTTTTTCAAGACCAGTATACAATTTGGCGTGGTTCTCCATGTCAGGAATTTTGTTCTGGACAATTGGTTGACTTTTCTGTATTGCAAAATGATTGCGATATGATTAAACACGGCCGTCACGGTTTATATAGCCTGGAATCAAAACTGACTTGTGGCAAATGGGTGACTGCTGACACGACTTTTTTCAAAACTGATGAGTCGGAAACCTCAACAGTGTGACAAGTATATGCCTAGCTTATGTTCGGACAGCATTGAGACAGTATACGCCTTAACCCCAGCACATAATGACGAGATGATTGTAATCATTAGCTTGTGATCATGAGACAAAGGGCTAATCACGATCTGATTATTGTGAGTGACAGAGGAGAATCATTAAACAAATAATTTACAATTCTATCAAATGGCACTTTATTAGGTTGGTTTATACTGTGGCAAATCGCCCTGACATATTATTTTGAGAAATCGTATGGATGCTATGTTCTTTGCTACAATTTCCCGCTTTTTTGCATCATTTCGCACTATAGGTAAAAAGGAACTAAATGACGTCACGTCCTGCTGCCGCTCGATGTTCGTGGTAAGGATATCCCCGATGAAGTGGACTGTGGCTTGCTGATTGGTGGAAATTCAGACTAGATGTTGGTAGGTATTTCAAGGTGAGATTGTCCTTAATTAATGCCGAAAATTTTATGGAAGCCAGATGTCTGGTCTCTGGGCTGGAGAAAGTTGGCCACAGGAAGTAGTTTTGACTGCAGGCCAGACTTATTTGTTAACAAAATGGCGGCGCCCATGTACATGTTGGAAGTTGTCCAGAATCATTTGGTCATGGCTATGCTTCTATATGATGTGGAGGATCACAGATGCTTGGTGGTTATTCACATTGGTAAGTGACTCCTCACTAAAGTTCAGGTATGTCAATTTGCAGTAGAAAGTTCAGGCTGTTTAACATGGCAGGAGATAGGCTGATGATTTAGTTCCTTTTTACCTACAAGATCAGTCCATATGTATTTTTCAGTTTCTGCGGATCTGTGATTTCACTCAAAATGGCAGCCAATATTGATTGGATATTGATCGATTGTTATGTGAAGAAACTTTTAAAAAACACAGGGGCTCCACAGGGGGGGTTCAGCTGTCGTATTTGGAGTGGGGCCAAATGTGATCGGAACCGATATGGGGTAATGCGGGTTCCAGTAAATTTACAGGGTTTGTTTCAACAGTCTAGACTTAGGCTTCATCGATTCATCTGGATGGCACATAACCATTCCCTGGAAATCATTCCTGAAATGGAGATTTCCCATTTATGCCACGAAAGCCTATGTATCTGTGCTAACCACTTGGTCTGTGAATCTCGGTTGGACAATGCAGAAAGGAAGCGCTGCAAATTTGAAGGTGTTTGCCAGGGTTCTCATCACCCAGCCTGTTTGCTCTAGTTTGGTAGTTGTCCCCCTTGCTTCGTATAGCTGTGATCAACATTGTGCCTGGGTCTTAAGATGTAACAGTGGTCCACAGCATGGGATGGCGGTAGGGCGGCTCTACGCATTGTTAGTCGTTCTGCTTTTTTGGCTTCTTTTCTCTCCACCAGCTTCCGGGCCCGCTCGGCCTCCTTTTCTGCTTTCAATCTGGCTTTTTCAGCCCGCTTCTCCGCTTGAACTTTCTTCTTCTCTTCCCGCGCTATTGCTTTTGCTTGTTTTTTATTAGCGAGTAGAAGTTCTTTCTTGTAACAGGCCTCTGCCTTAGCAGAATCATAAATCTCATACATATGACGCCTTCTATTAATTCTTTCTTTTTTTGCCTTTTTACTGCTGGCTCTCAGTTTTCTGCGATCTGTCAGGGCTTGCTGTTTTCTGAGGAATGTTGTCACTCTTGTTCCATGTTTAAGTGGAGCTCCTATAGACTTGCATGCGGTTGTTATACTAACATTAGTTCCTCGATTAACGGCCAGTATTGCACCATGAACTCTGCCTGCATAATTGTGGCTGTAGGTTTTGTTTTTGGGAACCCTACTTAGAATGGCTTTGTTTGCTGCTTCAGCTTTTTGACTGTCTTTTAAGTATTTGGTTTTTTCAATCAGTTCCAGACTGAATCTTTTATCTATACACTGATTAAATTTGACTATATCACCCACTGTGTCACATTTCACTTTGAAATTGTCTGATAAATAAGGACTTAGTATAATCCAATTGTTTTCTTCAGATCCATGACATGCATATGAAAACTTGGAGCATTTCTCATGTCGGCCATGATAGCAGCTGCGTATGGCTTCCTTTACATCACCAATCATGTTTTTCAAGTTCGACACATCACCATCCATCTTCATAGCAGAAGTCATTTCAGCCTGACATCTCTGAGGTGGGTCAAGTGAGAACCGCTGTTTATTTTTATCACGTTCTTCCTTTGTTTTCCCTGGAAACATGTCAGCACTGAAAGTCTGTTTCATTATCTCTTTTCTCTGGCCTCGAGCAAGATGTTGTGTGTCGATTTGATGAAGAGGGGGCAGGCCTTCATCTCCATATACTACATCTATAGCTTCATGGGCATGGCAATCTGCATCTGTTGTAACTGTTCTTGGTAAAATTCCATCTTGTCTGAGGTTGTTTAAATTCTCCACTGCCATAGCCTTCTCATTTCCTATAGATTTATTCTCAGGTATTGTCTGGGTGCATCCTGCATGATTCGGGCACGGCAATCTACCAGTCTTTTGTGCAATCCTCTTGCCTTTCTGGCACAGTTTGCTCCTGCAAACAACACTGATAATGCGTTTATGTTTTGTTGTAGTTTCTGCTACTAAATGTGTGGCCTGAGTCGCAGCCTGGTATGGAGACCTTCCTGTCGCCGAATAAATGGGATTTGAATAGACTGCATCCATACATACGCCAAATCGCTCTTCGAACCCAGGTATATTCCCCAAATCTCCAATTTCCTGTCTCATTCCCCGCATATCATATTCATTCAGTGTCTGTAGTGCTTTAGAGACTAAATTTGCATTTTTTTTGCATGCCCCGTAGACTTGGGGGTGGGCAATTCATAGCTGCTAGAATATTGCTCATTCCCACAGGCCCTGTAGGGGTGTGAGCAAGCCCGACTTGTACTCCTAAGTTTAGTTTAGCAGTTTTCCTTCCCTTAGAGGCTGTTGGGACTTCATCGTACAGATTTCTGGGCTCCGATTTATAGGCACACTTGGAACATTTCAGTTGTTCTCTCCAGGCTAGGCCTCGTTGTTTTTCGGCCATCTTGTCCCAGGTTAAGGCCCCAGTACATGTGGGATGTTGTTCGGTGTGCCCCCGAAAGGCTTCATTGAATAGGTCAGATGTTTTTCTTGCATGGAGTATACGATAAGACTCAAATTCAGGCTCCTTCAGTAGCAGGTCTTCAGGCTGGTTTGCTAATAGAATTGACTCCCTTTTTGGCCGCAAAATCATTGTTGAGGGGTAGGGTGAGATCCGAGTCATGTGACCCACACCAGAGCCCTTTTCCAGTCCAGCTGTCAGTAAGTCAAACTGGTATGAGGTTGGTCTAAAATATCGTTTTGTGGATGCCTCAGTCTGTGGTAGTTTTCTTCTACCTGACCTGTATGTTGCAGCATGAGCCTTGTTGAATCGGGTGGAAAATCTCTTTCGGTCGCCTCTCATGGTTGGTATATTTCTTGTAGATGTTAAGTATTTTCTTCTTTTCTGTCTTATATAGGCAGACAGTCTTGTATACATAGCTTTGTTTTTACTGGAATGAATATTTCTGGCCTCTGTCCAAACAATCGGTCAAACCTGGCAGGTTATTGTTTCAAAATGTCTTTTAATCAGTAAATATCAGACAAACTTTGTGTGTGGTGTTTACAAGAGTATTGCTCCAAATATTAATCTTTGACACATTTTCTATTAAAAACATATTTTTCTTTTCAACAGTAGTTAAACTGGACATCAGCATGTGTGTTTAGCCAAAATACATGTCTTTTTCACAAATGTAACACCTGAATCCCCAGGTGAGCTCAGGTGTGAAGAGTTGCCCCCCCCTGATGTGATACCTGGACCAGCAAAGCCAAACACACAGTTTGTCTGATATTTGAATAACACAACAACACAGGGTTTTCTTGTCTTGGCAATATAATTTTATTTTTAAAATAAAATTCAAAGAACAGTGTATTATAATATAAGCATAATTTTCCAGATATCTTCAAGTCACATGACACATTCTGTTTTATCTTTTCTGTCAATGTCTGTCATTTGACAACTGTGATTTTTTTACTGGTGACCACAAAGATATCATATTACATGAATATGGCAAAATCTCTGGAATTATTTCAATACTTCTTTTCTTTAGGTAAAAAGGAACTAAATGACGTCACGTCCTGCTGCCACTCGATGTTCGTGGTAAGGATATCCCCGATGAAGTGGACTGTGGCTTGCTGATTGGTGGAAATTCAGACTAGATGTTGGTAGGTATTTCAAGGTGAGATTGTCCTTAATTAATGCCGAAAATTTTATGGAAGCCAGATGTCTGGTCTCTGGGCTGGAGAAAGTTGGCCACAGGAAGTAGTTTTGACTGCAGGCCAGACTTATTTGTTAACAAAATGGCGGCGCCCATGTACATGTTGGAAGTTGTCCAGAATCATTTGGTCATGGCTATGCTTCTATATGATGTGGAGGATCACAGATGCTTGGTGGTTATTTACATTGGTAAGTGACTCCTCACTAAAGTTCAGGTATGTCAATTTGCAGTAGAAAGTTCAGGCTGTTTAACATGGCAGGAGATAGGCTGATGATTTAGTTCCTTTTTACCTATATGTGCGGATACTCTATAACGACACGACCGAAACTACGAATTATCTGTAATAAGCACAAATACGCTTTCGGTTTGTAAAAGACTACAATATGTCTGCATC
>JAVTVY010050268.1:0-22620 GCA_036873755.1 Hanleya hanleyi
AGTGTATACGGTCACTGTAAAGATGAGATTCTCACAAATATAGGGCTATTCCTTATTCGATTGGATAGTAATCAGTGTATATACGGTCACTGTAAAGATGAGATTCTCACAAATATAGGGCTATTCCTTATTCGACTGGAGAGTAATCAGTGTATACGGTCACTGTAAAGATGAGATTCTCACAAATATAGGGCTATTCCTTATTCGATTGGATAGTAATCAGTGGATATACGGTCACTGTAAAGATGAGATTCTCACAAATATGGGGCTATTCCTTATTCGACTGGAGAGTAATCAGTGTATACGGTCACTGTAAAGATGAGATTCTCACAAATATGGGGCTATTCCTTATTCGACTGGAGAGTAATCAGTGTATACGGTCACTGTAAAGATGAGATTCTCACAAATATAGGGCTATTCCTTATTCGACTGGAGAGTAATCAGTGTATACACGGTCACTGTAAAGATGAGATTCTCACAAATATAGGGCTATTCCTTATTCGATTGGATAGTAATCAGTGTATATACGGTCACTGTAAAGATGAGATTCTCACAAATATGGGGCTATTCCTTATTCGACTGGAGAGTAATCAGTGTATACGGTCAGTGTAAAGATGAGATTCTCACAAATATAGGGCTATTCCTTATTCGATTGGATAGTAATCGGTATATACGGTCACTGTAAAGATGAGATTCTCACAAATATAGGGCTATTCCTTATTCGACTGGAGAGTAATCAGTGTATACGGTCAGTGTAAAGATGAGATTCTCACAAATATGGGGCTATTCTTTATTCGACTGGAGAGTAATAAGTGTATACGGTCACCGTAAAGATGAGATTCTCACAAATATAGGGCTATTCTTTATGCGACTGGAGAGTAATCAGTGTATATGGTCACTGTAAAGATGAGATTCTCACAAATACAGGGCTAATCCCGATTCGACTGGAGAGTAATGAGTGTATACGGTCACTGTAAAGATGAGATTCTCACAAATATAGGGCTATTCCTTATTCCATTGGAGAGTAATAAGTGTATACGGTCACTGTAAAGATGAGATTCTCACAAATATAGGGCTATTCCTTATTCGACTGGATAGTAATCAGTGTATACGGTCACTGTAAAGATGAGATTCTCACAAATATGGGGCTATTCCTTATTCGACTGGAGAGTAATCAGTGTATACGGTCACTGTAAAGATGAGATTCTCACAAATATAGAGCTATTCCATATTCGATTGGATAGTAATCAGTGTATACGGTCACTGTACAGATGAGATTCTCACAAATATAGGGCCATTCCTTATTCGACTGGATAGTAGTCAGTGTATATACGGTCACTGTAAAGATGAGATTCTCACAAATATAGGGCTATTCTTTATTCGACTGGAGAGTAATCAGTGTATACGGTCACTGTAAAGATGAGATTCTCACAAATATAGGGCTATTCCTTGTTCGACTGGAGTAATCAGTGTATACGGTCACTGTAAAGATGAGATTCTCACAAATATAGGGCTATTCTTTATTCGACTGGAGAGTAATCAGTGTATACGGTCACTGTAAAGATGAGATTCTCACAAATATAGGGCTATTCCTTATTCGACTGCATAGTAGTCAGTGTATATACGGTCACTGTAAAGATGAGATTCTCACAAATATAGGGCTATTCCTTATTCGACTGGAGAGTAATCAGTGTATACGGTCACTGTAAAGATGAGATTCTCACAAATATAGGGCTATTCCTTATTCGACTGCATAGTAGTCAGTGTATATACGGTCACTGTAAAGATGAGATTCTCACAAATATAGGGCTATTCTTTATTCGACTGGAGAGTAATCAGTATATACGGTCACTGTAAAGATCAGATTCTCACAAATATGGGGCTATTCCTTATTCAACTGGAGAGTAATCAGTGTATACGGTCACTGTAAAGATGAGATTCTCACAAATATGGGGCCATTCCTTATTCAACTGGAGGGTAATCAGTGTATATACGGTCACTGTAAAGATGAGATTCTCACAAATATAGGGCTATTCCTTATTCGACTGCATAGTAGTCAGTGTATATACGGTCACTGTAAAGATGAGATTCTCACAAATATAGGGCTATTCTTTATTCGACTGGAGAGTAATCAGTATATACGGTCACTGTAAAGATGAGATTCTCACAAATATGGGGCTATTCCTTATTCAACTGGAGGGTAATCAGTGTATTCGGTCACTGTAAAGATGAGATTCTCACAAATATAGGGCTATTCCTTATTCGACTGGAGAGTAATCAGTGGATATACGGTCACTGTAAAGATGAGATTCTCACAAATATAGGGCTATTCCTTATTCGACTGGAGAGTAATCAGTGGATATACGGTCACTGTAAAGATGAGATTCTCACAAATATAGGGCCATTGCTTATTCGACTGGATAGTAGTCAGTGTATATACGGTCACTGTAAAGATGAGATTCTCACAAATATAGGGCTATTCCTTATTCGACTGGAGAGTAATCAGTGGATATACGGTCACTGTAAAGATGAGATTCTCACAAATATACTGCTATTCCTTATTCGACTGGAGAGTAATCAGTGGATATACGGTCACTGTAAAGATGAGATTCTCACAAATATGGGGCTATTTCTTATTCGACTGGATAGTTATCAGTGCCTACAGTCACTGTAATACGTCATTTGTTGAGGGAAAAACACGAGTTAAAACCTTATTTAGAAACTCGATATAGTTTTGACTTGAAAGTCGGATAAAAACTTCGAATTTCCGGCTAGCAATGGGTCAAGCTTAGCCTCTGATGGAAGAGTGATCAATCACAGGGTAGTGACGTTTTCAAGGGTGAGTTTCAAGACTCCGTCGGTGGCCAGAATCGGTGTGGACAGGAAGTGGACAGAGTATCAACAGGACACAAGAGCTCAGATGGCGGTAAATTCGACCTCGATTGTAAAAACTTCAAAGGAACAAATCTTTCGATAAAAAACTATTGTTGTCTTCAAAAAAGACATTACCCGCCTGTCAAGAACACGGCTTTCGTTAGGATCAGTCAAGCATTTCCAATATGGACGAATGAATGATATTCGCTGACAAGGGAATCTTTTGGATGTAGATGACTTGTTGTTAGATCGAAAGAGCGGTATTTAAACACCATGACAGACGTCAGCCAACCGTTTATATTGTACGAAGGCCTTGTAATCTCATTGTCGCCATTGTTCATGACGGAAACTGCGAGTGCTGCATATGGCACCTCTTCACCAGTGTATTATACTGCCATGCATGTGGCATTCCTCAAGGATTCTCTTACGTCCGGGTCCGTTTAGTCAATTTATCAACATTGCTATAGCTGCTGTCAACTTGATACAAAGAAATATTTTTCGCTAATGACAAGAGATGGATCTCTCTCAGTGACATGCTAAATTAAAATTTTATTAGCCTACTATAACGCAATATAGTTCCTACTATCAAATTACGATAAAACTATACCCATGTAGGGCAATAGAACGGGCTATATTATGATTATCTTTGGATCCCGCAACAAAATAATTTAGACAGTGAGGTCTTCACTATTAGAGAGAAGCGATATTTAGTTCGTTCTATTTTATTTGTATTTTGTATGGGATGATCTGAAAATTTGGTCAAACTACAGTCAGAAGGATTGGGTCAAATTGACCAGGTTTTTTAAGGTATAGAGGTGACGGGCCCAAAGTGTTTGGGTCAAATTCTATTTTGGGTCGTTTTGAGCCAACTTTTTTGGGTACATACGGTACGTCTAAAGCAAACATTCTGACAGTGTATACTCTCAAGACTCTGTCCTACATCTGACGCCAATTTTAGTTGTTGGCGTTTCTTTTGCTACAAAGACGGATTCAAATATAGAATTAAAATCGTTCCACATTGAAACAAATCAGCTCCATGCAGAACCACATCGATTATAATCCTTTCAACAATTTTGGTTCTATATGGAACCACATTGGATTGATTTTGGTTCCAGTCCCGTTACGCTTTCGTGTAATGTACTATGGAATTATCTGTGAAAACTCTTAATAAGCATTAAAACTGTCTGTTTCACTCTCTTTAAATGATACCTAACTGAATATTACGATTTACTCCACTTTTCTTTTTCAGTATCCGTCTGGTAATACTTTACCTGGCAGAGAGAGATACATATATACACTACACATATCGTAGCTGGAATGGTTCCAAGATTGGTAAAGTCGTTGCCAGGGAGACAACTCTTCCACGTGGAGTTTCCTTTTAACTGTTCCGTTATCTGAAACACACATCTTCGCCTAACAGATCGTGTTAACATGTCAAATAAGGATCTGGTTTTTCGATTGTGTTTGACGACATGAGTAATAACTTGGTTGTATCATGATAACTGAGAAAAATCTGCTGGCAATTTCAACTATGCCTTTGAAATTAATCATAATCACGATTGTTTCTATGTCATTCAGTTGATATTAACGTAACTTGACGTCTCTACCACGCAACCATGAGAAAAAATCCGACAGTTAGAAAAACAATCCAGTTGAAAAGTTCATGATATACATGGCGCGTGCCCATGGCTAAGAAAAAAATAAAAGACAAAAAAAACACAATAAACAAATTCACAATGGAAGTAAAAATCCTAAATAAAAGGTTCGATTGTATCTGTTATCAGCTGATTGGAAGGAGGCATTCATAGGTTTTCAGGTAAAGGTCTCTGCCACAACCCCGCTACTTAACTGACTCATCTCCCGATTTTAAAAACCGCTGTCATGTTTTTTGTTTTCCCATATACCGAGGCAAAGAAAAATAATAAAAAAAGGACATCATGCAGCCAGGTGATTCAAATCAGAAAATTAATATTGGTGTGATACAGATCTGAGAACGGCCTCGGTTTTTGTGTTTTTACCATTTTAATTAACTCGGAAACTGTTCCGAAACAACTGAGGAGTTTCGTTATCGGTAATGATGTTGTATACGCTTACATTCATAAATAACCCTGTACATCTGCATAATATTGACTGCGATGAGTGACTTTATCTGCATGGCGTTTTTCGATAATACACAAGTCATTTTTTATCATTCTGTGACAATATGAAATGTAATATTTAGCCTAAGAAATTCAGCAATGTTTTATAATTTTTTCGATGTGAAAGGATCGAACTCTAGTCTTAGAGGAGTTCCGTCCTCCAAAACTTTCGTTTAAGAGAGACTACCATTCCTGCGCTGCATTGTTTGTGCGAGTTAGGAAAGTAAGTCTTAGCTAAAGGTTGAAAACGGCAAGGGGACTAAAATTCCTGGCGGAGTAAATTTCCTCTTATATCGGATTTAAATCTTAACATTCCTTCACTCAAATATAATCCGTTTTTTAATGATTCATTTACATTGTCAGATTTTCATATGCACATTTTTTGTGTTCCCGTACTAGGGCAAGGATCGGCTGAACAATCAACGCAATCTATTATATATGGAGCTGAGCTTTATAACTGACGAATTTATACAATCTCAGATATAAACTCGCCTTTTCATTTCGCTGTTAAAACGAAAACCAAAGTCAGTCAGTACACAGATTTCACATCTGGGACATACTAGAATAGAATAAACATGCGACTCCGCGTACATTTGCATAATATTGACTGCTGTACGTTAAACCCTTAAGCCACAAGGATAAACCAGAAAGACACTTCTCCTTGCCCCTTACCTTCAATCTGGCACAGTGGATTTAGATCTAAATTTAGATACAGATCTGGTAGAGGAGGGGTATGTAGATCGATGCAGGTCGTACAGAAATCATTTTTATGACATCCACTGGCATTGTGGTGTATGAAAAGGCGGGAAACAATTATATTCTTGAAAAAGATATATATATGTTTAATCACAACAACAACAACACCGACGAAGACATCCACTGCTACCCAGGCCACTATGTACATGGGCCATAGAGATACTATCCCATTTCTGCAATATTCCCGAAGGACCAACTTTCCCCACTTACATGTCTCACCAATGTATTACCTGTATATAGTAGGATTCTGCTGGTGGAATGTTAGTCCCCGAGGCCTGATATCTGCACTTTTCATTTGACAAATATATGTAGGCCTTGGTTTATTTATCTTCATGGCTTTATCGCACGACGTCGGGCATTACATCATCCGTTTTTAAATGATTTATTTGCTTGATCATATTTTCATATGCACATTGTCATGTTCCCCGTACGACGACAATGAATGTACAATCAACGTAACCTATTAGATATATGAAGCTGAGCTTTATAACTGACGACTTCAAAGTTTCGGATATAAGCTCGCCTTTTCAATTCACTATTAAACCAGCAGATACATAGAACAAATAAATAACGAAAACCAGATCACTCCGTACGCATATTTCACATTCATGACATAATGACAATGAACATGCGGCTCACCTGAAATGTATCGTTAATGAACGATAAACCCAAAGGTACCAGAACAAACTTACAGACGTTTCCCCTGTTCATAAATCTTCAATCTATTACATGGGCTACACAGGTTCTATCCCATTTCTGCAGTATTCCCGATGGACCAACTTTCCCCACCTTTTATATATCTCACCATAGGCGATTAGGTGCCTGACTCTGGGGTCGCTGGTTCGAATTCCGCAAGGAGCTCGACCAATTTTCAGCACTAGAATTTGCGCTATTCTAAGATAGTATTATCCCAAAATAACGAAAATATTGTTATACGATCACTTTTAAATGATAAAAAATATATATCTATTCAGCTGTGGGGGCTGTGTCATTACGATCATCGGAGGGATACTGTATGTTCGCTTTCAAGACTACCGGTCTGCTACCTCCTATTTTGTGGGAGGCCCGTTGGCCGAGTGGTTTAGATCATCGACATACCGTGCTGGCGATTAGGTGCCTGGCTCTGGGGTCGATGGTTCGAGTCGCGCACGGGTTATCATCCCGCCCTCTGTACATGTCATTTGCCAATTATATGTAAGTTATTATTAGGGTGGGAAATTTGCCGTACGGCATCAGACGCCCTCGATCCATTAACACCAGATGAGTTACTTATTTGAGCTGATCTGTCATCACAGCTCCTGAGCTACCGTATCTAATTCCGCTTAAGACGGTGCTAGGGGCCTTATGGTTACTTCATATTTTCCACATTATGAAATTTGAGGTCTTTAAGACGACAGGGCTTGTTGCGCGTGATCTTTAAGATGTTGTAACGCATTAGTCGTCTCAAGACACAGGGATCGTCTTCATAAAACCTGAACAATAATAGATTCCAAGGTCCGGCTTCTGAGATTTCTCGAAGTCTTGACAAACTCTTTAAATGAGAGAGGATACAATGAAAACGTCTGTTGGATATTAAGCCGATTTATTGTAAATTCATTCCACGCCATTATGAAAGCTGCAGTCTTGTTCCTGGTAACAAAGCCATTACAAAATTTGGATTCATCTATCTTAGGAATGACCGGCATCATTTGGTAGACAGACTATTCTGTAAACAGTCATTTTTCGGAACTGGAGATAGCAATAACTATTATCGGAAGCATGAGCCTCTGCGATACCTGATGGTATTGCCATCAGGGAGACCTGGTGTTAAAAGTCTGACTATAATATGCCGTTCATTCCGTTATATACAATACTAGACATTTACAATGTCAATTTAATCCGACATAGATGTACTTACGGCTTCGGTACAATTATGACAGACAGATCACAAAACTGTCGCATTGTATATTTCATTCGTCAAAACCAAGGTTAAATCATTATACTTATATAAGCAGTTTCTACGTTATCTGTATAAATCTGAACGTACATAATTAATTCTCACAAATAAATGTGTTTACACTAACCGACCTGAAGGGTCATGGAATAATATTTCGGAAATAGGTTTGTCACAACAC
The DNA here is from genome assembly GCA_036873755.1 of Hanleya hanleyi. NCBI lineage: Eukaryota > Metazoa > Mollusca > Polyplacophora > Lepidopleurida > Hanleyidae > Hanleya > Hanleya hanleyi. The sequence continues at coordinate 7,883 of JAVTVY010050268.1, forward strand.
ATCATAATACCAAGATTTGCGTGCACACAGTTACACCAAATTGTTAACTGAAAAGTCGTTTACTCATCTCAAAATATAAACGCAAAATGCATAAGGCAGCAAGAACAATAACGAAATGCCAAAGAATAGTCCATTATGAATAGCCAAGGTCGTTATCAGAAATATCGGTCGAATACCGGAAACAATTTATTCAATTACCGTGGTCCATATTCATTGCGTAAAGTCATAAGGCCATATTTACTATCAGTTCAATGAAAGTATTCTAGGTATGTGAGGCACGTGCCAGTCACTGACAAGTGTGGACATGTCAAAACAATGTGCTCAAAACACGATATCAAAACAATTGCTGGAAAATGCATACATCAGCTTCAAATCCAAAATAGTTTATCAACACATTACATGTTCATGAAAATCAAAACAAAATATATATGGAACAGCAGAGGAATACATAAAAATGTCAGAACAGTGAAACAAGAAATAAGCAAAAGAAAAAGACATTAATAAGAAGACAAGAAATGGTGATAGAAGCCGCGTGAATGATCAGTTCATCAGCGACCAAGACACAAAAACTTGACCTCAAGTGAGAGTACGTTTCTGGCCAGAAAACGCACATCCACTGGCAAGAGTGACGAAAGAAAGGAAAACAAAAAAAACATTACAAAGGAGTATACAAAGATGGAAAAAACATAGGCGCGTAGAACAGTCTCCAGAGCACTGTCTAGTACAATTTGAGAACAATAGTCATACAGATTACCATGTGGGCAAAAGATATACAAAAGCGCGATAAGGGTACAAGCAAAACCATGGTGAAAGAAATACACGTCAAAATGTCACGTGCTGACACATCAATTGTCATATTCAATGCCTGTCAAGAAGTGGCATTCAAATGGGCAATAATTCTGGTACCGTTCAATAAGGCGCGAATGGCAATGTTAGGCATCTGAATCCTATCTGCAAGAAATGCGAATTCTTCAGATTATAGAGTATCAGACTCTAGGTTCTAGCCTACACCAATAAGAACACACTTATTCCAAAACAGAACTAACACACCATTTCATTGCAAGAAAAACTATGATGTCAGAGAGAGGATTCACACGGGGAAACTCGATCAGTTATGACAAAAGTATTTTGTACAAAATAACAACGTGCATTATTCAATTCATACCACTACAGGGCATCTCAATATTGTTGCAACAAAAATACTCACCACAGACACAATTATTCCGTGGTTATGTCTCAAACAGTCTTCCATAACTGTCACCCAAGTATCGGATTTGTCTAGCATCGCCTGTGCTAGTGTAATATACGGTACTCCATCCGCAAAGGTTAACATTTGGACCTTACGTGTTACTCATAATGAAAGCTAGAAATTTATGGTTGACTTGGACACAATATGTATTACACTTAACAAAATTTGAGAACAATAGTCATACAGATTACCATGTGGGAATCTTCAGCGCGAAAAGCGCGATAAGGGTACAAGCAAAACCATGGTGAAAGAAATACACGTCAAAATGTCACGTGTTGACACATCAATTGTCATATTCAATGCCTGTCAAGAAGTGGCATTCAAATGGGCAATAATTCTGGTACCGTTCAATAAGGCGCGAATGGTAATGTTAGGCATCTGAATTCTATCTGCAAGAAATGCAAATTCTTCAGATTATAGAGTATCAGACTCTAGGTTCTAGCCTACACCAATAAGAACACACTTATTCCAAAACAGAACTAACACACCATTTCATTGCAAGAAAAACTATGATGTCAGAGAAAGGATTCACACGGGGAAACTCGATCAGTTATGACAAAAGTATTTTGTACAAAATAACAACGCGCATTATTCAATTCATACCACTACAGGGCATCTCAATATTGTTGCAACAAAAATACTCACCACAGACACAATTATTCCGTGGTTATGTCTCAAACAGTCTTCCATAACTGTCACCCAAGTATCGGATTTGTCTAGCATCGCCTGTGCTAGTGTAATATACGGTACTCCATCCGCAAAGGTTAACATTTGGACCTTACGTGTTACTCATAATGAAAGCTAGAAATTTATGGTTGACTTGGACACAATATGTATTACACTTAACGAAGTTGTCAATACGTGTTAATTGAAACCAATTTGTCATCCAACATCTTAGACTTATCTGAGGATCCAAAATAAACAAATAACCACAAATATTCACGATATCCAGGCTCTCATAGCCGAATCGGGGATTATGAAGGTTCGTCAACCAACACGAACATGCTTCCATAGCATCTACTAAGCATTTATATGCTTCAAACCACTAGTACGTACATGTACTCAGTGTATCTTAGGACCTGTCGATCATGTACGCGATAATTTTAGTTCCATTTAGCCAATATTGCGTTAAGTGTTTTAGCTGACTAGCTTACACTATTATGGCAACTAATCGCGATAAACGTCCTAATAAAAAAAAATCATTGTGGAACCACGTCACAATATTATCGTACAAACTTCAAAGGCTAGATTTATCAATCTGCAAATCATTAAATTTATCAGCCACAAAGGAATTCATGCACTCTACCAGTTTCACCATTGCTTCATCAACTCCATCGGGCATGCAGTATTATCAATAATAAACAAAACATGCACAATATACGAGAAATGTCAAAAGTTCATATAAGACATGATTATGGCATATATAACATGATTGTTCAATACATGTTACCAACCTGTCTGAGGATTCAGTCCAGAATGTTCCAAGAAAGTTATCAGAGTACAATGTCTTAGAGTTCGTAAGGGCATGACCCATTCCTGTAAATTACACACTGTTCATCACACGCACTATTGTCAATCAGTGGGAACTTCACAACGTCAGACAGAAAGTTCAGGGAAGTCCAGGCAGAGAATATACCACAACACAGTTACTTTTTTCAATCACTACGGCCATTTACAAGGCTCTGTTAAATGAAACGAATCAAACTGTAGATATTGTTCCACGGAATGGACTCGTTCCAGAGGTTTTTGGCACACGCTGTCACGTCAACAAGGAAGAGGAGAAACACGTCGACGCTGTTATAGGAAGGAACAGTGTTTGGGTCGAAATTTTATCACTGAGATGGACATCACTCACGGCAGTTGTGGGCATCGGTTTGGAATTCCTTCCAGTCAGAATTACAAGGCAGATCAAGGAGGCGTTGAACAGGGTCGTACATTTCACAATGATCAAAAAACAAGGGCACCAAATGTTTTCATCAGTCACCGTACCCGTCTGGGTGACTTAATTACCGTCTGCTATACCTCTGTCAGCAGGTGCAAAAAGGAAGGAGGTCGTTTACCTGTTCTCTTTGTAATTGACGATTGTCCTTGGCCTGAATATCAGTCCGAAATTGTCCACAAGTTTCGTGATGCCTTAAGCAATGGTCTGGAGCTCCTGCAGTTTTTCTGGCTCAGCCATTTTGTCCAAAAATTAGTACTCTCAATGTCCTCGGTCGATCGTCTACGCTGTCTTCTCACGATCTTGTCGTTGTATCCGAAAGACAATTGTCTTTATCCGAAAGCAACGCTCGCCATTATGAAATTTGAGGTCTTTAAGACGACAGGGCTTGTGCGCGTGATCTTTAAGATGTTGTAACGCATTAGTCGTCTCAAGACACAGGGATCGTCTTCATAAAACCTGAACAATAATAGATTCCAAGGTCCGGCTTCTGAGATTTCTCGAAGTCTTGACAAACTCTTTAAATGAGAGAGGATACAATGAAAACGTCTGTTGGATATTAAGCCGATTTATTGTAAATTCATTCCACGCCATTATGAAAGTTGCAGTCTTGTTCCTGGTAACAAAGCCATTACAAAATTTGGATTCATCTATCTTAGGAATGACCGGCATCATTTGGTAGACAGACTATTCTGTAAACAGTCATTTTTCGGAACTGGAGATAGCAATAACTATTATCGGAAGCATGAGCCTCTGCGATACCTGATGGTACTGCCATCAGAGAGACCTGGTGTTAAAAGTCTGACTATAATATGCCGTTCATTCCGTTATATACAATACTAGACATTTACAATGTCAATTTAACCCGACATAGATGTACTTACGGCTTCGGTACAATTATGACAGACAGATCACAGAACTGTCGCATTGTATATTTCATTCGTCAAAACCAAGGTTAAATCATTATACTTATATAAGCAGTTTCTATACGTTATCTGTATAAATCTGAACGTACATAATTAATTCTCACAAATAAATGTGTTTACACTAACCGACCTGAAGGGTCATGGAATAATATTTCGGAAATAGGTTTGTCACAACACATCATAATACCAAGGTTTGCGTGCACACAGTTACACCAAATTGTTAACTGAAAAGTCAGAATTACTGGTTTATATGGTGGTCCAGAATCGACATTTCACAACATGAACAATCGTGATATTTTCGTAGCGGCTGAGATACCAAGACTACGTCTTAGAATCCTCCATATTCTAGTCTGAATGCGTTTTGTCGAGAAAGTGATACTGTAGCTCTGTAGTCGCCACAAGTCAACTTTTCTTACATTTCTTATCATTTATATTTCGTAAATACGACCTGACTATCCCATAATTGATAATGTTGGCATATAGGTGTTACCGGCATTTCTATGATGAAATGACATTTTTCGTGACATTTCCGGTTTCAGAAAGACCGAAAACTACCTCCGAACATAGAAGAGTTCCAATTCTTCCTTAGACCTTAGACGCGAATGATTTGTACTGACCTTCAACATCCGGGACCTATTTAACATCCGGGTTTTTTCGGGTTTTTCCATCCGGGTTTTCCTCGGCCCGATCGCACGCATGCGCGGGTTATCCGGCCGCACGCCTGCGCGGGTTATCCGACCGCACGCCTGCGCGGGTTATTCGGCCGCACGCAAGAACGACTGGTCTGGCGGTGATGCGATCGCGGGGAAAAAGCTTCCACGGACAGAAAAAGTAGTCCCGAGACTTCAAATACGCGGGTGGTCGAATATGGCGTCACTATGACGTCACATGCGCATGTAAACACACCCATAGCGGTTCCCCCGGCGTGGATGTGCTGTGATGGAGGGATTAATAAAAGGATTGACCTGTAATCTTTGTTGTTGCTGTTGCTTTCTGTTTGGACTACCCAATCAGAATAGTACTTATCACGGACTACACCGGTAGAGCTACGTATAGGCGCGCATGTGTGACATGGTCTATGACTGTTCCAACACCACGTCTCTGTGCCTTGATCCATAAAGTCTGTTAAATCGAGATGAAGGGGTGGCAGGCCGTACGAGTCAAAGTATTCGCCCTGCTGTTCTGTCAAGTACACGGCCACCCAATGTTGACCCGGCCGATCCATCGGATCCGTGTTGAGGACGCAGGCGGCAGGATACACATGGTCTAATGGGAACACATCTCGGGCGAACACCCATTGAAAGACCATACGTGTCCCTGGGTCATTCTCCAGCACGGTGATTATCTGGTCTGTATCCATGTTAGGTGGCAAAGTCACACAGGACGTTGCGCGCCTTGTCCACTTGAATGATGTTGTCAAATTCGCCGTAGCAGATCACATTGACTCCGAAGGGCTCGTGCAATGTGGATTTCCAACCGTGAGTTGCCTTGCTTGGCGAGGGCCAGCTGATGGTCGTTCTCTAAGGTGGGGGTCAGATCGAAACAGAACAACGTGTATCCGCTCGCGTAGTCCTCCCGACTGATCATATTCCCTTCGTCCTGGTTGAATTGGCCGGTCGCTGTAAACAGGTTCTGATAGGCTCGAATGAAATTCTCGCGACCAAAGTTCGGTGTTAAGGCCGTGGCTGGGACCTGTTGATACCGAAAGTCAAACGGGTTCTCTGGGTAGGCTCTGCTGAAACTGGTATTTTCCACACAGGCCAGGATCAATAGCTTGGGCAGTTCCCCCAGCAACAGGTTTTCTTTGTTGGCGCTCATATTTCCAGTAGGCACAGAGAACACTTTGGTTTGCACATGTCGGATAGTGTACTGGGCTGGTTTTGTTTCGAAGGCTCTGAGGTGTCCCAATTGAACGGCTGGATTCAGTTTAACTTTTCGGACATACAGGACTGCGTCTTCCATGACGATCTTATAGTCGGCTACATGCCCCTCTACGTCAGTGGCCATCAAGGCGAAGGTCGGAGGGGACCGTATCAGTCGGATTTTGATGGGGATCTTGTTCAAGAGGTACCGGTCTTGCATGAAAGGTCTGCGTGCAGTCGACCAATGAGATCGACTGAACTGCCGTTCGCAGTGAAAGCCTTCCGTTTGTTATATCCCGCATTGTTCTCCGTGCTCATGTGCTCGGCTGTGTCCCGGTAGAATAAAGGGGCTGTCAGCTGAGATTGTTTAGCCTCTCGTCCATACGACAACAGCGTTTCGATGTAGGCTCGATAGGGGTACGTGTTGGTCGAGTCACTGATGAGTTTGTCGATGAGAAACATATCCACCTGTTGAAATATAGAGCGCAGCGAGAGATTCGTCGGGTCCACCGTTGCACGGTGCACGATTCTGGCGCCATCCCCATTGACGATGTGGGCTTTCACATACAAGTACGTATGGGCTAAATCCACATAAGCCGTATCCGAATTACTGATGGTGAACACGATGGACCCTGTTTCGTTGATGCTGGAGAGCGGGAGATGCTCCACCCATAATCCTTGTTCGGCATTGGCCTGTGTCGGCGGGACGGTCCACAAATCAAATTCACTGTTGATGGAGGGGCAGGACTAAGAACATGCGTGGATTAAGCACATGTTTAAGAAAAGATATCCTGGGTCTTCGATGTGCGTCGTCGCTGTGTCGGTCGTCGACTGGTGCGCGATCTCGGTGGTGCAGGTCTTATATTCCCTACGGTGCGTTGGGCTTAGGCGACCAAGACGCCTCCTGCTTCTTTAGCTCGGCGTTTCAGTGCTTCTTTGGGTGCCGTATCACTCAAGACATCACCGGCGACTAGCAGTCCACTTCGGGCCGCTTGTTTGCCGATACTTTCATTATACAAAGTTGGGAGAACGTGCTTGTCGAAAATGAAGTGTGACCACCACTTTCCCAATCTTGAATGCCAAAGGTTGTCCGGTGTCATCCCTTATATCGATGGTGATGGTACTGATGTCAGTTTGTCGCACCGGTAGATAAAGTACGTGGTTGAAGCCCTGTGTGACCTGATCTCCGTAGTCCCCTTGCACTGGGCAGACGCGGAGCAGGGGCGCATCGATATCGCCGACAATGTGACCATCCACCACATCCGAATAGACATAGAATCCATACAGGAGCCGACCGGGCCCGACATAGTTATCCGTCTCCAGTGCACACAGCTCCTTCAACGTCTTGCTGAAACGTACGGTCAAATTCGTCTGGAGAATGACCAGGAACTTGTGGTTCCACTCGTGGTCCTCCATCTGGATCATGTTTGCAAACGGGAAGATATTGATTCCTCCAGGGGTCGAGCTCTTGATGAGCTTACTCAACGCCTAGATGAATATTTTGGGTGTATGGTATTGGCCTTCAGGAAGAGTGAAGTTATAGGTGTTGCCTTCGTGTACGACTTCGTACCACACCGCACCATGTTGCACGTTGTACTACGTATATGGGTACTGGATATCCACTAGTCCACACTCCCAACGTCCGGGGAAATGTAAGGGATGAGGCAGCTGCGTGGCATAATGGGCCAAGGTGTTGTTGGGAAACACCGCATGTTACTGGATAGGGTGAGGTAAAACATGGGGACTGAGATTTCCTGCTGCTTCTGTTGGTTTTAATAGTTGTCCCAGGCCTTGAGCGGTTGTACCCGGCGTCGTGTTCGTGGCAGTGACGTGCTACGTGTCATAGATCTTGAATAGGAGGGAAAAGAATGTGCCCGCCGTTGTGGTGTTTTGGGTGGTGACTCCGGTTCCCACTCGGCTTCCCAAGCATCTGGGATTCACGTCTGTCGTTGTGTGTGCACCGGCGATTGCTGGGTCCGCTGCATCCAGGCCCAGCGCTGGGGGTTCCCCACCAATTCCTGTGGTACATGCATGTCTTTCAAGCCTTGAGCAAAGATCTCCCATCCTCGAGGATCCGTGTGCGACCTGCGTTGACGCATCAGGTCATCCACTAAATTCGTCATCCGGGGGACCACCTGATTCAGTTCCAGTAGTTCGACTTCATCATTCCAAGTCATGTTAGGATTATCTTTCACCCGTTGTAATACCAGGCCAGCTTGTTTCTCGAACGATGCAGGTACACTCTTCAGGACTTCGTCTTCGGCCCACTGTGGGGCTGTGGGTGGTACCCCTGGTAATGGCGGCTGTTGGAGCGGTGCTGAGTTCGGCGGTGTGTCGCGTGATGGTGGTGGTGGTGGTGCTGGGGTAGAGAGGGTTTTGTATTGGTCCTTGAAGGTCATGTACCGCTGAAGCGTCTCATTGTACTGTTTTACTTTCTCACTGTCGCTTAACCCCGGTCTTTGTAAAATCTGACGCATCTCTTCATCGAGGGTGACTATCGTCTTCACCGTAGGTGGGATCGGATACGGCGATTGGAGGTTTTGAAGGAGCCGTGGTTCGATGAGGACCGTTTTTTTCGTGTGGTTGATTGTCGGCCGAAGAGTCCACCCAATACTGGACCCAACACAGAAGCGGCCAACGGTGTTAAGATGGCCCCGAGAAAGCCGCCTTTCTGTAAAACCTTTTTCTTTTGTGTTTGAGAGTCTCGCTTCTGGACTAGGGTTCGGAGACCTGTCTTATGCTTGACCAATTTGGTCTTCTGAGCCGGAATCAGTGGTACGTTGCCTTTTAACAGGTTGTACCCGAACTCGCACAGACAGCGTACAAGGTCAGGGTCCGCGCCGCGTACAGTGTTTCGAACCAACTCGGACCGTCTTCAATACACGGAGCGTCAGTGCTTCCGTAATCGCGCAGACATCATGAACTGCTGATGCTAGAACCCACAACCCTGCCCTTTTTATCCTTTTGCGGGCTACCTCCTGAATATTGTTTCACTTCAGAGACAAAGTCAACCATGATGTTGTATTAATTCTTTTATTATCCCCATCATCAAACACACACCTCAGCTGGGGGAGCCACTGTGAATGTGTTTACATTATTTTTGCATGTACACGTGGTGGGTCTCTCCGGTTACGATACCGGTCCGTAGTCGAAAGGTAGTCGGGGTGGCTTGCTCCGGGTCGAAGAGCATATACCTGTTCTGAGGGGTTGTCGCATCTTTAAAGGCTTCCAACGCAAACGGCGTCCGGCCAGGGTACATCTGTCTCGCCAGGTGCAGCAGTTGAGTGGTATCTCTCGGGTTTTAGAAGACCACCAGGTAGTGGGCATTTAAGCTGATGTTCCGATGTTCTTTGTTTTTACTGAACAGATTCTGCACAATGTAGATGATGCTGAGCCGTCGATGATGGCTGCCTTTGATAAAGAGTTGGGTGACCCGCGCATCCGTCTCCGCCATGAGATCATCCAGAACCACCAAGGTGTATACATTGCTGCATACGCCGCCAGCCATTCTCCGTAACACCACACGAATCGGGCAATGGGTGGGGTAATCATGCTGTCGGCGTGTTGAAGGAGCTTCCTGACGAAGTGTGTTTTGCCGGAACCCATCGGTCCTGCGATGACGCAAGTGAAGGGATGTTGGAGGTGTATCCGCTGTCGTGGTAACCCGCTCTTGTACATTTGGTACGAGTGAACTGGGGTGGTGGAGACAACAACAACGTCGGTCGCCGTTATCGATGGGCGTTCACTGTGAGTGATGAAATCCGGAGGGCTTTCAGACGTAGTGGGCCCTGCAATACTTGGTGTAGGTGTTGATGTGGACTGTATACTCGGTGTGGATTACAGGGTTGACTGGTGTAGAGAAGGTCTGTACATTCGTCTGACCGGCACTTGCGGCTGGTGTTCTAGGTTGGTTAAGTAGAGTGCTGAGATAGGCTACGTCGTAAAACACACCTTCGTACAACACACTCAGCAGGGTTAGCAATGTCACCACAAAGCCCACTTGCGCTTTGCGCGCTTTGGGAGACGCTGTGTTCAGATGCAGCTGCTGTTTGTCCATAGCACCGTGTTCATGGTCGAGCGTGGAATGAAGGGTGATGGCGGTGGTGTCTGGCTTTATAGTCGTTTCACCTGGTTGGCCGCGACCCAGGAATTGAAGGAACTGAGCCAGCCTTGCCATTTGACGGAATGAAACAGTTTGCCTCGACGTCGCTCGGTTTTCAAAATCTGCTCCACCGTGTAGTAGTCTTGCTTTGTTTGTAATTCCGTCTCGTAAACCGTGCCTTGCAGTGTTTCCCCTCGTAGATCTTCCAGTTCATAGACTCGCTGCTGTCGGGGTAGGCGTCGTTTAATCAGGAAGTGCTCATCGCTGCAGTTGAGCAAGTAACTTTTCTCAAATTGACCTTTGCCTTAACTGATCCGTACAGAGTCCACGGCCTTGAACACCTCCTTCGGCGTTCGCTGCGATTGCCAGGGGTATAAGACACGCTGGACTTGGGCTTCATTGCGTTGGGTCACAGTAATGGGGGCTCTCTCTATACTCCATGGATAGGCTCGAGTGTAACCACTCACAAGTTTCTGGAGAATATCGATGTACCGCTTTGTATTCTTATAGGTGAAATATTTATACATGCGGCCTTTGAATGTCCTGTTGAACCTTTCCACAACGGAAGCCCTGGTCTCGTTGTAAATGTGAAAGAAGAAGACCTTATGGGCTTTCAGAAACTGTTGGAACGGTCTGTTGAGAAATTCCGTGCCTTCGTCGGTTTGCAAATACAAGGGTTTGCGCCCGGTCTTGAAGATGTCCTTGAACGCCGCTATGAGATTCGCCCCCTTTTTCGTCCGGATGGGTACCACCCACGCATACTTCGACAGGATATCGATGCACGTCAAGATATACCGATCCCCATCGTTATGTTTGGCAAAGGCGCTCATATCGACCAAATCCGCTTGCCACTGGGCATCTATACCACCCAAGATGACCCGGTTACGTGGAAAATGGCGACGGGCAGGTCGATGTAAGGCATAGGTGTCTTGTTTTTTTAACCAATCTCGGATTTGGGCACGTTGTATCCCCTGGAGTTTGGCAGCTCGATATAGAGCCGACAAGGCATTATACGCAGCCGGACTGTCGAGACTGTAGTATAAGTTATCCAACACATTCCCCTAGCGCTTCATGGTGACAAATGATGATGGACCCTGGCTCTATCGTTTATTTGTAACGGGTATATCTTGGGCCGGGGTCGGAGTTTCTTTCTGATTTTCTTCTTTGGCTTCTGCCAGCACATCGTCCATGGCAAATGACCAGTCCAACTCGTCTGATGACCGCTCTTCCTCCGTAAGCACTTGATCCACATCTAAATCCACAGGGTAAAATGCACTGTACCCCCATATAGCCGAGCCAATTGAGCAAAGAAGGGGCCGCGTCGGACGTACACATCGTGACACAAGTGGATGAGGTTGCCGTCCAGTTCACCAGACAATACTCGTTTGAATTTGGTCCAGCCCTCCCGGGACAGACGAATGTTAGCCGGGCACGGTTGTGTAGGGTCCGCATCACAGATGTCTCCCTCCTCCTCCTCCTCCTCCTCCTCCATGATATCGACCTTATCCGCATAGACATGCAGGAAGACCTCGGGGTCAAGCTGAGAAACGCCCGTATTATATGCTTCGTCATGGTCAGTACGTGAATGGTACAAGATTTGACTGTCTCTCGTATTTATAGGGAGGAAAAGTTTATGACGTGAGATCAAAGGATCGGGTGGTCATGTCACTGGGCAGAAGGGTCCGTTTAAATTTGGTCCAGCCGTCACGGTGTGGGGTATCCGTATTCGATACGGTCTCAGCGCGCGACCAGCAAACACCTTCACGGTCTTCAACGATGGTGACTTTATCCTCATAGACGTGTAACCCCACCCGGGATGTAAGGGGAAGGATGGCTCGTAGGACTGATGACATGGTTGACCCAATGACGAATGGTGAATGACACACACTCTGACTGTCTCTCGTATTTATGGTTTGGCCCCTTGGTGACATGGTTGACCAAATGACGAATGGTGAATGACGCAGACTGTGACTGACCCTCGTATATATCGGTTGCACATAAGCGCATGTGTGGAGGCTCTGAAGAGCCGTTATTTTCTATCGCTGTAAGACGGAACTGTCATTGTCACAGCGTCAGGGTCAATAGGGCAAAGATTATTGTGAGGCCAACGAGCCGTCGTTGGTTCCGGCGTTAGCGCTCGTGGTCCATAGCCCGGGCATCAAGGATGGCTGTCATAGTCCAGTAGTGGTGGGTGATAGCAGCATCGATAGCTCTCCATCGAGTCAACTCTGTCGAGGACCGCTTCTGTGAACTCTTTCAGGATCTGGCGTCGCCCCTCCTTGTAGTCGCCATCTGCAAACATGGACCGAACCACTACTCGGTAACCCGTGAGCCTGACCAGTAGCGTGTGCGGACAATATTGCTTGTTCTACCTGTACCATCGATGTCGGGGAAGAGCCTCATCTACCATAGTACATATGTTTGACGAGTACCCCAAGGCCGAGGACCGAGATGTACTCGTATATGACTGGGCCGCAGACCATTTCAATGTACAAACCCCGTTCTGGGCTTTAGTTCTATCGATTTCAATGTACAAGCCCCTGTTCTGGGCTTCAGTTTTCACGTGGTTGTTCTCACGTTGTTGTTGCTTTTATTGTTGAATAAAAAACAAACTCGGATCTCAAAAACCCTGTCTTGTGTGTTTTCTGTGTCAGCATAAACAAGCGGCCATTAATGCCCAATGCCTGAACAGACATGTGGGGATTCGATTTTAACCAAACTGGCCAGTCAATGAATGGGCTGAGAAAGTAGTCAGTCAGTGGCCTAGGATGGGGCCAAATTAGATATGGTATAATACCGGACCGATATTGTATAATACATGACAAATATTGTAAACACAGGACAGATATGGTATAATACATCACAGATATGGTATAATGCAGGACAGATATGGTATAATAGAGGACATATATTGTATATTACAGGCCAAATATGGTAAAATACAGGACAGATATGGTATAATACAGCACAAATTTGGTATAATACATGACAGATATGGTATAATACAGCACAGATTTGGTATAATACACAACATATATTGTATAATACCAGACATATATGGTACAATACAGGACAGATATTGTATAATACAGGACATATTGTATAACACAGGACAGATATGGTATAATACAGCACAGATATGGTATAATTCCGATCAGATATGGCATAATATAGTACAGATTTGGTGTAATACAGAACATATATTGTATAATATAGGACAAACATGGTACAACACAGGATAGATTTGGTATAATTCAGGACAGATATTGTATAATGCAGGACAGATATGGTATAATACAGCACAGATATGGTTTAATACATGACAAATGTTTAAACAGGACAGATATGGTATAATACAGCACAGATATGGTATAATTCCGGACAGATATGGTATAATACAGCACATATTTGGTATAATACAGGACTTACATGGTACAATACAGCACAGATTTGGTATAATACAGGACAGATATTGTATAGTACAGGACAGATATGGTATAACACAGGACATATGTTATAATACAACACAGATATTGTATAATACAGGACAGATATTGTAAACACAGGACAGATATGGTATACAGAACAGATTTGGTATAACACAGGACAGATACGGTATAGTACAGGATAGATATGGTATAATACATGACAAATATTGTAAAAACAGGACAGATATGGTATAATACAGCACATATATGATATAATGCAGGACAGATATTGTGTAGTACATGACAAATATTGTATAACACAGGACAGATATGGTATAACTCAGGACAAATATGGTAAAGTACAGGACAGATATTGTATAATACATGACAAATATTGTAAAAACAGGACAGATATGGTATAATACAGCACATATATGGTATAATGCAGGACAGATATTGTATAGTACATGACAAATATTGCACAACACAGGACAGATATGGTATAATACAGCAAAGATTTGTTATAACACAGGACATATATGGTACAATACAGCACAGATTTGGTATAATACAGGACAGATATTGTATAGTACAGGACAGATATGGTATAACACATGACAGATACGTTATAATACAGCACGGATATTGTATAATACAGGACAGATATTGTAAACACAGGACAGATATGGTACAATACAGAACAGATTTGGTATAACACAGGACAGATATGGTATAGTACAGGACAGATATTGTATAATACATGACAAATATTGTAAAAACAGGACAGATATGGTATAATGCAGCACATATATGGTATAATGCAGGACAGATATTGTATAGTACATGACAAGTATTGTATGACACAGGACAGATATGGTATAACACAGGACAGATATGGTATAGTACAGGACAGATATGGTATAATACATGATATATCTTGTATTATCATATCTCAGAGAAGCATGTAGACTTTTGATTGGCTGACAGACCTCATGTGTGATGCTGTATTGTCAACTTGCTGGTCGAATATATATCGTATACCCCGTCGCCAAGGGCAACGAACAGGTGTTCACTAGATTCCATCGTCTGCTAAACAAAATGGCTGAATCAGGCAAACGTTTCGCGTCTCACACGGACGATGAAGTTGTTGAAAAGCGGGCTAATATTATTCCCAGCAACACAAAAAAATCGAACAAAGCGTCCGCCAGAACTTTGAAGTATTACATTGAACC
>JAVTVY010050269.1:0-23423 GCA_036873755.1 Hanleya hanleyi
GCGCGCGCCGCGCGCGCCGGGGGAACCCCGGCGCGCAGTGTAAAGGTTTCCACCGCGGTGGAAACCTTTGCGCGCCGGGGTCAAAGGTCAGTTCCGGTCACGTAAGCGCGCGCCGGGGTCAAAGGTCAGTTCCGGTGACCTTTAGCGACGTACACCAAACAGAAGCGAGTATTTAAAATCCGTCACAGAGCTCTCGTCCAATCAGAAGCGAGTATTTTGACAAGAGACACGGAAGTGCCCGAACATGATATCAGCTAGCGTGCTATAAAAGGAAGCGGTCTGGCCGTTTCATCAGACACTCTGTCAACCACCAAGATGTTCACTTGTACTACGTGCTCGAAATCATTCACTCGTCTGCATGACTTGCGCCGCCATGAGGCACGAAGGAACCGCCCGGTATAACTGTACGATATGTACACTGTCGTTTCAGCGCCCGGATCATTTACAGCGCCACACACGTGCACGCCATGAAGTACCCAAGCGTCCATGCGAAGAATGTGGTCGGCTTTTCAAACTGACCAGTCAGTTGCTGCGACACCAACGCACACGACACCCTGTTCCGCAGCCACGTTTGCAGATAGAAGAGCCCGTAGGCATCAATATCGAAACAGGGGGAACTCCCACCCATCGCACGAGGGCCGATGATGATGTCGCCCTAATTCAACAGTCAAATTCCGACGACAAGACCTTGGGCCAGATTTTGTACGACGTGGAAGGTAAAGTACACTTCGTGGACGAAGCCATAAATGTTCCCAGCGATCTGTTACACGAAGACCATCCAGTGAGTGACATTTATCGGCGCCATTGGCCCATGATCCGGCACTGTTTCTACCGTCATCGCCCTATTCAAGATATCTACAATTTCCGACTGACCGACCTCACCCGTCTACGTAGCTACGTAGAAGCCATCTTCAAAGATCAAACTACGGCCTTCAAATTGAATCTGGTGTTTGGTTATGTGCTGCAGCATAAAGAGACAGGCCAAGTCCGATATTTTTACCCGAACAGTAACATCCGGGTATTTGACCAACCGTTTACCATCATTAACCGAGTGTCGCTAGAGACGATGCTGGAGAAACTGGACACCGTGGATCCCTTGGAATGGGCCCAACAACTACGCCCCAACACCAAGTGGATAGTGGAGAGTGTGACCAATGTTACGTTTTTCGTTACCAAGCTGACCGACCACTCCCATCGGCTGAATGCGTCACTCATGCACTGATGAATACCATAACATGCCGTACATACTCTATATGTCTACATGTTGATCGTTGACGGTACGGAGGTGACCGAAGATACACGGATGTTACCGAAGATGTCACGGCTCGGCCCTCGACTTGGAGATAGTTGAACTGAGTGTGCTAAAAATAGATCACCAGCTAGCGTGCTATAAAAGGGAAGCGGCCTGGACGTTTCATCAGACACTCTGTCAACCACCAAGATGTTCACTTGCACAACTTGCCAGAAGCTGTTTACTCGTCTAAATAATTTACGACGCCACGAGGCCTCCACCCACAACGATGCTCGGTATACTTGTACAACCTGCGCACGGTCATTCAATCGGGAGGATCCTTTACTGCGTCATGAGAGGGTACTTCACGCGGGTGCAACGGTACTATGTAATGATTGTGGTCGACTCTTCAAACGACCCAGTCGGTTTAGACAGCACCAACGTTTGATGCATGCCCCGTCTCTACGGTTTGGGCGACAACTTTCCACTAAAGAGGAGCCGCGGAAGGTCAGCCCCAGTGAAGATGAACCCGGAGAGACGAACGCCACTGGTGATACGATGACGAAGAGCCTGCCTATACCCACGGTCCAGGAGGGCCTGGATATCCAGCCGGACCCCACCGTTACGGTTTCGAGTCATACGCCTGATAACATCGAACATTTTCTGGACGAGCCCATAAATGTTCCTAGCGATCTCTTACAGGGCGCCCATCCAGTGAGTGACATCTATCGGCGCCATTGGACCATGATACGGCACTGTTTCTACCGTCATCGCCCTATTCAAGATATCTACAATTTTCGACTGACCGACCTCGCCCGTCTAGGCAGCTACGTGGAAGCCATCTTCAATGACCAAGCAACGTCCTTCAAATTAAATCTGGCGTTTGGTTATGTGCTGCAGCATAAGGAGACAGATCAAGTCCGATACTTTTACCCGAGCAGTAACATCCGGGTATTTGACCAACCGTTTACCATCATTAACCGGGCGTCGCTAGAGACGATGCTGGAGAACCTGGCCAACGTGGATCCCTTGGAATGGACCCAACAACAACGCCCCAACACCAAGTGGAAAGTGGAGAGGGTAACCAATGTTACGTTCTTCGTGACCAAGCTGACCAACCAACCCATCGGCTGAATGTATTCACCCAGGCACTGATAGATACTCAGAATGCACAAGCAACTATCTGAGGATATGTTGCCTCAACGGTATCCTGGGCTGCCCGATGATGATTAGAATAAACGGTTCAAAGCGAACATGGCCGAAGATGGAACTTTCTGAAATGAAGAGTTCTGATTGGACAAGAATACATCTAACGGACAGGAACGAATATGACAGATGCAAATGGTGGCCTCTGATTGGACAAGTCTTCTTGAATTGTAACACCAAGTGGATAGTGGAGATAATGACCAATGTTGCGTTCTTCGTGGTTAAACTGACCACCACCTCCATCGGATGAAAGTATTCACCCATGCACTGATAGATACTCAGAATGCGCAAACAACTATCTGAGGATATGTTGCCTCAACGGTATCCTGGCCTGCCCGACGATGATTAGAATAAACGGTTCAGATGGCACTTTCTGAAATGGAGACTTCTGATTGGACAAGAATACATCTAACGGACAGGAACGAATATGAAACATGCAAATGGTGGCCTCTGATTGGATAAGAATCTTCTTGAATTGTAAATATACCCAACGCGGCTCCCCCAGCGTGGGTATGACGTAACATTGGGGAAAATAAACTATATGAAAAAACTTCTTGTTGTTGTTGTTCTCTCATGTGTCATCCTTGTTGTTGTTGTTGTTCTCTCTCTCTGGTCTATATCATGGCGTTATGTTAGAGTGTTAAGGTGTAACGACGGGCGTTGACGGGCATCACTGCATTTCGAAGAATTAGTGACAATTCCATGGAATATCAGAGCTTCTGAGCTATTTCACCAGGGCGTTGAAGCATTAAGAATGGTGTTGGTGGGCGTTGCTACAAGATGACACCTCACACGGTCCATTTGGACAGCGGATGGTCCATCTCTACACCAAATAACATCCTTCACTGCTAAAAATGCCCACTTTCGCTACAACTTGTACTAATGACGTCACCAATGACGTCACAGATGCTATAAATATCCCTGAAATCAGGGTGTATACTCCGAGAGCTACAACATGACACCCCACACGACGCATTCGCAACGCGGATGGTCCATCTCTACACCAAATACCTTCCTGCACTGCCCCAAAAGGCTCACTTTCGCTAATACTCCTACTGATGACGTCATCGATGACGTCACAGATGCTTCGGACATGCCTCAATTCGGAATGTACACCCCGAGAGCTACAAAATGACACCTCACACGACGCATTCGGACTAAGGATGGTGCATCTCTACACCAAACTCACCCTCACGCACCCACAAAATGTCCACTTTCGCTACTACTCGTACCGATGACGTCATCAATGACGTCACAGATGACGCGGACATCCCTCAAATCGGAATGTACACGCCGAGAACTACAAGATGACACCTTCCAGGACGCATTCGAACCGTGAATAGCCCATCTCGACCCCAAATACCTTCATGTACTACCCGAAAATGTCCACTTTCGCTACTACTCGTACCGATGACGTCACCGATGACGCGAACATCCCTCAAAATCGGAATGTACACTCCGAGAACTACAAGATGACACCTTCCAGGACGCATTCGAACCGTGAATAGCCCATGTCGATCTCAAATACCTTCATGTACTGCCCGAAAATGGCCACTTTACTTAATACAACCAACTGCGCATGCGCAGATTGACGCGACTTGCATTCAAAACCACACCATTCTGACTCTACCCCACACAAGCTTCACTTTGACACCTCACACGACCCATTCGAACCGTGATTAGCTCATCTCTAACCCAAACACACCCCTACATAGCACCCAAAATGTCCCCTTTCGCTACTACGGCCAGACTGCGCATGCGCAGACTATTGAACACGGACGAACCATTAGTGTAGTCAAGTGCTCCTCCACGAGAGCTTCAAAATAAGACCTCACTCGATTTGCTTCACATTGATACCTCACTCGTCTCCATTGGACCACTAGGGGCGCCTCTAACCCAAAAAAGGATATTTTGAAGATTGCGCATGCGCAGAATGCTGTTAGTTCAACCCACACCAGTCCATCAGATGCTCCTTCACGTCACCTTCAATTTGATACCTCACTCGACCCGATTGGTCCATTAGGGACGCCTCTAACCCCAAAAAGGCTATTTTTGAAGATTCATATTTTTGATATCATCTTCGCGCATGCGCAGAATTACCCTAATTCAAGCCCACACCCAGTCTATCAGATGCTCCTTCACGTCACCTTCAATTTAATACCTCACTCGACCCGATTGGCCCATTAGGGACGCCTCTAACCCCAAAAAAAGGCTATTTTCATAGCCTTTGGACTTCGCGCATGCGCAGAAAATTCAAAATAGCCTTTATTGGAGTTAGGGCAGCCCCTAGTGGTGCAATCGGGTCGAGTGAGGTATCATTGTGAAGCATTTCACGTCAGCTTCAATTTGATACCTCACTCGACCCACTACCTCTAAAATAAAAAATCTTCATTCACCGGATGTTGATAATTATCTTCAAAATAATCTTTTTTGAGGTTAGAGGCGTCCCTAATGGTCCAATCGGGTCGAGTGAGGTATCATTGTGAAGCATTTCACGTCAGCTTCAATATGATACCTCACTCGACCCACTACCTGAAAAATAAAATTTTGTTGACTTGACGTATGAAGATTTCCCATCCGAAGGACGGGTTTTACTTCACATTTTTTTGTTTTGTTTTGAAAATTTTTTTTGAAATGTACAAACTTTTACGTGAAGACAATATTCTTTATATATGTGTACTTGCTATTTCCCGCAGGAATTTATGCAATATCAATTCTTTCCGCAATGAACTTACAATTTTACTGGCAATGAAATTCTCCGTGTCAATTTGAGGTGGATATGAAAACGTACTGACTGACACGTGCAATGGCAACAATTCGCTACAGTGTAATGAAATGTGTTCATTTTTTAGGCGCCCGTGGTTTTATTAATATGCAAACACATATGCTTTTCTAATAGTTCATTGGCTGAACCGCGAGGCGGGAGAAAAAAATATTAAACTATTTTCGTCTCGCGAGGCCAAATCCTCAGTGTGTGTGTGCGGCGAACGCAAGCCAACAACTCACCAGTTTTACCGGACAGGCAAATGAATTGCATGTTATTTTGACTCGATTCATACGCTCGACTATTCAAAATGGACTTGAAGAAGACGTTATGCGGGAACTGAAATCAATTTCTTGAAACGTTTGCTCACCGTGAGCAACAAGAGAGCTAACAGGCAATTGAGGCCGTTAGCTCAGCTGATATTTCGATGGAAATATCTGTGAATTTCGAAAAAATGCGTGACAAGCCAAGAAACAGAAAACCGCTGGGATGTGAACACCAAACCAGGGAACATCTATGTGCCGCTGACCAAAATCATTAGCTTCATAGTTTAGTGCGTAAAGGTGTTTTGTACAATACATTGAATTGAATTGAATTTCATCCACGTGGTATACTGGACACCGGATTTACCGATGGAAATATCTGAATTTCGATTAGCATACAAATGCATGGTGTGTTATATCCCACCTAGGAAAAAAACAGCCCCCCAGATATGCATCAAACGTCCGGGAGTATGGGATATAGGTATACATCTGGACTAAACTTCTTTTATCAGGTAAGCTACACTTTAGTACTATACTTGCATGTCATAAAATGAGAGAGAGAGAGAGAGAAAGAGAGAGAGAGAGAGAGAACATTTCAATCTCATGATCTGCCAATTTTCGAGATGAAAATTTTTTCTTGACGAAATAGAAATGAACGCGAATCTATATTCTACAAAACATTTTTTCTTGACGAAATAGAAATGAACGCGAATCTATATTCTACAAAACACCAGAAAATATTAGCGTAGGTGAATTTTTTAGACTGTTTTGTGCTTTCATCGAAAGTGAAAACACATGTCGAAAAGTGTGTAGCAGTGTCGATATAAATCTTCAACCTAGATGTGAAAATAGATACCGGGGCATAAATTAGAGAGAGCATTTCAGTACACCTCAAAAAATGAAACATGGACGGTATCCTTCATCTCGAGGGGTACGCAAGTTCGATTCTTGCTTTCATTATGTGAGTATGTGTTGGACATGTGATCTTTAAATTTTATTATCACCAGACTAGCAGGGTAGGATGTGGGTTTCAGGAGTTCACCGGGTGTGACAATTTCTTTATAATGATTTGTGATAAAAGCGGGTAAAACCTAATGCCAAAATCTCCTTGAAGGTCACGGAGATGTCGATTTATTGCTGATCAGCTGATTTCCAGGACAGACAGACATTATTTCGGCTCTTTTCTCTTCGAAATTCTTGTAATTTGCTCAATACAAATAAATATTTAAATTGACTCTGAGTTTTCTGTTGGCATTATTTCAGCAATATTATGCACTAATGGGTTTTATCATTCTTTTCCATTCATGGAATTTTTACAGTTCCACAGTGTCACAAAACAACAATAATGCCATGATGTCACAATAAGACGTTACAAAGACAATTTCTGCTGTATACAATGGTATAAGGCACCTGTATACAATGGTATAAGGCACCTGTATACCATGGTATAAGGCACATGTATACAATGGTCAGATGTACCTGTATACAATGGTATAAGGCACCAAAATAAGGCACCTGTATACAATGGTATAAGGCACCTGTATACAATGGTAGAATGCCGATATTTCAACCCCACGCCCAGTCCATCAGATGCCCCTTCACGAATGCTTCACTTTGATACCTCCTACGACTCCATTGGCCCATTAGGGACTCCCCTAGCTCCAAAACCGCTATTTCCATACCCTTCGTAGTTCAATCATGAACGTCGCTCGTCTGGGCTCTCTCCTGCCTCTCTCCGTTCAACTCCGCCCATTAGCTAACAACGGTGCAGATTCCCCACATATTTTATGGGGGCGCTGTGGACTCGATTTTCTCGGATTTTCTTGGAGTTCCTCCCGCTTTTAGCTCTGCTGTGGCTAGATAAACATCTTACAAATATTCTACGTCACTAACTTCGGAAAATCTTTGCGAAATAAAGACAAATCTTACCTCAGACGACCAGCATCAGTGAAATCCAAACGACGGTAGACTGCGCGCGCGAGAAAACGTTACAAATTCACCCTCGGTTACATGTTTTCAAAAAGTGGTATCGTGCACGGAAACGGACTGAATATTCCCAAAAGAATTAGATTCCAGCGGACAAGAAACCGCGATGGAAATATAGATCGAAATATATATATATATAAGTTCCCTTCCCACTCTCTCACCAAAAAAAGTAGTGGCGTTAATGAGCAAACGCTGCATTGACAGATTTAACAACATTATATCATTTAAACTTTTATTCACATACTGAATTGTACACATTTTCATATATTAAGGAGGGAAATGTTCTGGAATCAGAGCAAGTGATATTTTATGTGGTCTCAATTCGTAGAATTTGCTTTTATTTCCATCGCGGTTTCTTGTTCCTGGAATGCATGCTTTTGAGCGGATTCAATTCAGCCCGTTTCCGTGCACGATACCACTTTTTAAGAACCTGTAACCGCGCGAGAATTTGGAACGTTTTCTCGCGCGCGCAGTCTACCGTCGTTTGGATTTCACTGATGCTGGTCGTCTGAGGTAAGATTTGTCTTTATTTCGCAAAGATTTTCCGAAGTTAGTGACGTAGAATATTTGTAAGATGTTTATCTAGCCACAGCAGAGCTAAAAGCGGGAGGAACTCCAAGAAAATCCGAGAAAATCGAGTCCACAGCGCCCCCATAAAATATGTGGGGAATCTGCACCGTTGTTAGCTAATAGGCGGAGTTGAACGGAGAGAGGCAGGAGAGAGCCCAGACGAGCGACGTTCATGATTGAACTATACCCTTCGGTAACCGCGCATGCGCAGAATGCCGATATTTCAACCCCACACCCAGCCCATCAGATGCCCCTTCACGAATGCTTCACATCGATACCTCACTCGACCCCATCGGTACACTAGGGGCTCCCTAGCTCCAAAAAGGCTATTTTCATACCCTTCGGTCACCGCGCATGCGCAGAATGCCGATATTTCAACCCCACACCCAGCCCATTAGATGCCCCTTCACGAATGCTTCACTTTGATACCTCACTCGACCCAATCGGACCATTTTATCTAGGGACTACTTTTTCTCCGCGGAAGCTTTTTCCCGAGACCGAATTACCGCCAAAACCACGGCCAAACCGCATCACCGCGGATGAATACATTTTTTTTTTTTTTTTTTTTTGCCGGAACTTTTTTTTTTCGTTCCACCCACCACCCACGGCGGCCATCTTGTACCCACCTCCCACATCTTGCACTCACTGACACTGGCGGCCATCTTGTACCCACCTCCCACATGGCGGCCATCTTGTACCCACCTCCCACATGGCGGCCATCTTGTACCCACCTCCCACATCTTGCACTCACTGACCTCTGCTCCACGTTGCTCCACATCACGCATGCGCACATACCCTTTTTCCCAGGTTAATGACGTCACACGCATGCGCAGTGTGGAGCAATTTGTTCAATTCGGTCTTTGTATACTACTCAGCACAGACTAATAACTATAGCATATAACATAGCGTTAAGAATGCAGTGGAAAATAAAGATGATCTGAAACCCACAGGGTTAAAAATTCTTACCTGATGGAGAGCAAATTTATTATGCAGGTGTGACTTTACTGTCTGGCTGCTGTTTGTTGAAATGGCAGAAACAATTATATGCCTCTCATCTAATCATGTGACTCCAGCCTATTAATAATCGAAGAGTTACTGGGCCACAGTTAGTTGATTGTTCGTTTCTCAAGACCCACTAACATCTAAACTTTAGGGGCAAATAATTAAAATTCATGCAGGATTTTCACGTGGAAATGATCTCCTTTTCTTCATATTTACATGCATCTGGTTAGCATGATCCATAATTCATAACTATCGCACTCAGCACGTCTATTTTTGGTTGGAAGCACGGTCACGAGAAACAAACAATTAAATAACAGCAGCCATATCTTTAACAAATATAGGCATTATAACTTGGTGAACCAATGGCACCCACTGGAGCATTCGTTTACATTAGCATACTAACGAGTAGAAGTTTTACAGTACAATAGTGTTTAGTCCGAGCTTACTCTGACCCCTGGTCAACGACGACAGATAGTATATTATAGATTACCATGTGTCGCCGTTGGCAAGGGGTCAGGGGAAGTTCGAACTACATGATGTTAAGAGTGTCAAGTGTGACACATGGACCAAGGATCAATAACTTACCTAACCCTATTGTAGCCTAACATTATCCAGTACACTTTACCAGGGAACTAAAGGGTTCCCCTGTAATAAGAAATTACATAAGAGTTACCACTCTACAAATAACATGATGACAGTGCAAAATTCGGAAATGATAAACCCATTCATTCGGGTAATACAGTTCGTAAAGTGATCTAGACAGAAGATTCACACGTAATCTAATGTTCAGCACATTTCGTTTGATCTGATCCAACCATGGTGATCCAACACATGTTGCCATGTAAATTGCACAGGCAGAGAGAGAGAGAAATAAGGTTTAAGGTTCAGCAATATTTCAGCTTTATAGTGACGATCAAACAAAACTCTAAGTATTCCAGCAAAAACAAAATACAAGTTAATAAAGTAGCATTCTAGAATAAATCAACAAAACACATTGAAAACATGTAGGGGGCCTACATACATGGAAATTTATACAACAAACCGATTTCTGTCAAATAACCTAAAATACAATCTTCCTTTACCCGACTAAAAAGATCTTCTAAAGTAGCTGCTTGATAAAAAGAATCTCTTACAATCTTAAAATCTACACAGTCGATCAGAATATGTTTTACCTTGAGATCTTCGTGGCATGGAATACACCTTGTGGTTGTTTTTTTGTTGTTTTTTTTTTAGTAAATGTTCGTGAGTTGATCGTGTATGGCGATGAATCGCCTGATCAGGGCTTGCTCGAAAAGTTTCCGACTGCTCAGATGATAAACAGTTGCCTACAGTTTTTTGGAACTCATGAAGTTTGTTGTCATCCACAGCATCTCATAAAGGTTGAAACAGCTTTCTCACATAAGCAAAGATAGAGGGTCTGAAACACAGTTGCCTGGCCTGTGGGATATTGGATGTTGTATGTCTATGTATAAAATTTTTCAATGAATTATGAAAACTATTAAATATATATATATATTATTTCAAATCGATTTTATTTTTTAAATATTTTTCCTGAGTGTTTTTCTCTTTCTTCTTTGGCTCATTAAAGTCATTCCCATTAATGTCAAGCCGAGTGACTACAGTTTTTAATTTTCTACCATACCCTGACCTCTATGACATAGAAAAAATGTATTTTAGGAAAAATATTTTCAAAAATCGATTTGAGAAAATTATATTTATATTTGTTAATTTTCATAATTTATTGAAAAAATTTATACGTAGACATAGACCTTCCAATATCCCACAGACCAGGCAACTGTGGTCTGAAATCGCTTTTTGCGATTCCTGCAGGATCAATACAGAGAGAAAGAACTATTCGTAAACAAATGCAAATCTTACCAACTTCTCAGACAATGACAATCAGATCAACATTATCTGGCACAACTTCAGCCAAAACAGCGGTCTGATGAGACCTTGATCACAAACCGGAAGTGTTACCAAACATTTCGCACAGATAGGAAATCAAGACAGTGAAAATGTAAAACAAGGATATCTGGACCGCTAAGTCGCAGTTGTTGGTGTGTAGATATCGTTTTATTTGTTTCTAAACCGGGGGGACGAAGGTCAATTATGAATCGTTTATCAATGAATAACTAACCGTGGGCCATTACTGACCCTTATCTAATGCCTGTGATTCTATCGCAGGATTATTTATCGAAGAATTCTCAGTTACGGACGGCTGTACTTCATTGACTTCTGTACCGTACATGTGAATGACTGCTTCGGTCATTTTCTTTATCAACACAACGAACAGAATGTGGAAAAGGTACCTTAACACATAGTAGTCAGGTCAGATAACACAGGTCAGATAACGACGCCCTCTGCAGGTCAGCTTGGTATTATGGCCGGGGTTTTTTCGAGGTTTTCTGAGCTTTTTCAAACAAATATATAATATAACATATATATATATTATATCTGGGAGAGAAATCTGCCCCTCAGGAAGCAGCTTTGGTGTGCTTTCCGTGTACAAAGCTGACTTGGGGCGCGCCTGCGTCCCAGATGCAAACCCCACTTTTTGTGGGTCCAAGATAGAGCAACATTTCTATTATGGCCATTGTGCGAAATAGATCAATTTTGAAAAAAAAAGTATGATAAATTTTCTTTGAATTCCATTTTCGTTAGAAAAAATTTATCCTACGACGATGAAATTTTCTTAAATTATCTGAAGTTATCTCTTCAAATCAGTAAAATTTTCTTCGATTCCGTGAGCGTTGTGCGTGCAAGGAAACGAAACGGCCATAATATCAAGTTGACCCGCAGCAGACATACTCGCGCGTGTCACATTGTTTCATTCTAAGTGTGCAAGGGGGATAATGCTCCATTACTTCATCGAGATGAAAATGATACAGCACATGGGCAGTAAACAATTATACCACTGCCCATACAAAGAGAAGTATGGCGTTAAATCTTCAAAATTGTTGAACATACATTCAGTGCATCTCTAACATTACCCGATACAATGAAGTTAATTTGTTATGGACACAGATTCAGATTTATTCCATGTATGGTACGACATGATTTATTCCATGTATGGTACGACATGATTTATTCCATGTATGGTACGACATGAGAATACACAAATTAATGACTAGATAAACAATGATGTCAAGTATTTTGCAAATTATCGGCTGTAACTTTCCTCAAGATGTGACTGAAGATGTAGAGTATAGAAGATGTTTACGTCCGTTGTCATTCCGTATAGAAATTGTCCAACAAATGTAGATATGAATATATGAGACGAGATGACCCACGGATATAACTGGATTGCTCTCAAACACAGCAAAACAAATTGGCTAAATATGCAGCCGAACAGTTACCAAGCAAAATTACAACAAAAGACCAGATGGTTCAAGTAAAGATTGTTTTTTGCTAACCAACCAGAAAATATATTTTTTAAAAAAACAATTAGAAAATGTGGTATGACTACAATATATCACAAACCTTAGGCTTACTATAATTTATCTTTGGAGATGACTGCAATTATCAGTCGGAAGAATTATATCTTCGAATATATCCAAAATTCACTTGTTATCGTGGCAATAAGCCGCGAAATGAATTGAATTAGCGAGCCGTTCCCGAGTCGGTAGATCAGTGGGACGGTATCTCCTAATTCGTGAGTTCGGTTCTCACACGAGCCAGTACATGGCAGGGTGTTTCATAATGTAAGAATATAATTATATTAGACCTACTACGATACTGCAAATGAGTGTGGCACGCAGCTTCAACGATCTTAAATGTTCATAAACAGCCCGTTGAGAGTCCAGTTCAGTTCGTTTCATTCCTAGGGTTGCTGTACAACTCCTCCCAGCTTCTTTACCCCGTATCCAGTCTTGATGTCCACTCCTCGTGTAATCCACACGTTCCACACTCCACATAGCAGTCCTATTCCAGCGACGATCGATGTCCAAGTCCAGATTCTGTTACTCAACGGAGGAACAACACCATGGGAATCTCCCAACAACGTTGACATTACAACAAAAGTATATAAGATCTCCCAAAAGGGAACTTTTAACCAGCATTTCAGTGTTTCAATAGTAATTCCACTCACACTCGCGTGAAAACACTTGTCCAATTCCAAAAGTTCCTCAACCAGTTTCACGATTTCGCTGGAATGAGATGCCTATAAAACAACCTCACTCGGTGTTACAGACTGTCACTTGTTCTTACAATTCAAACAACACAGAACTTTCCAGAAAATGATGTCATACAGATAACAATAAAGAAGTTCGGGGAATATTCCAGGACATGCTAGAACACTCACCACAGTTCTATGCCAAAAATAGAATAAAGCATTAGCCACTCCCTGAGGATGAAGACAGTTGTCTTTGAAAGCTAAGAGAATACACTATGTATCGTATTGCAGTAGTCGCTTTATTTATTTTGAGTTTAGTTAAGCGGCTCCACACTGGGATATAGAATAAAGGATAAACAAATTTACAATTTACTGCTGTGACGGTCCAACAATAAAGAAAATGAACTGATACATGCATATCTCCACAATATAATAAAATGAACTACAATTGAGAGTAGTATTTAAAACCCTTATTCCCGAGTATTGAATTGGTGATGGTCATGACGCCACTTGCCGATGACGTCACGATGACGTCACATCCAGTCACTTGACACCGGGTCACTTTCGGTGACATCCGGGTCACTTTCTTGAGGTCAATTCCGGTCGCGCGATGGCCCAGCAAGAGTTATCTGCCCCTACATAAGACCCCAGTCACTTCCAATGTTAATCTATGGGGAATGCATGCATGGGATAGGGGTGGTCATGTATATATATTTTTTTTCTTGTGGATTTTACTATGGGTTGTGGGACCTTGCTTTTTGTCTCGCGATGTAGAACACGATGGGAGGGGTCTCGAGGCCAGGGGTTGAATGGACAATGTTAGTTCCAATGGGAAACCCACTCATGGACATTTGCGGTATAGGGTGCGGCCCCTTGTTTTTTCAGTCTCGAGCTGTAGAATTTTCTGAAAATTGCCGATGACGCATGCGCAGTAGACATGCAGGCAGATCGAGATGGACGTTTTGGGGTCTAGGTGGACCCATAGCGATCCGATTGGGTCGTGTGGGGTATCAGCTTGAAGCATTCGTGGGTGAGCGTTCAACTGGATGGGTGTGGGGTGGGAATATCTTCTATCTGCGCATGCGCAGTAGAAAAAGTGTATTTGAATTGACGTTTTGGGGTCGCAACGGACTGATTGGGCTGTGGGAGATATCAAAGTGAAGCTCTCATGAAGGACCGTCCGACTTCATGGGTGAGTCGTGGGAATATCGTATATCTGCGCATGCGCAGCCAGGGAATTGTGGGGAAAGGGCACTGGAAGGGACGTTTTCGGGTCGTGGTGGATCATTAGTGGTGCGAATGAATCGTGGAGGGTATCCATGTGAAGCGCTCCTCCAGGCCGATCAAGTCATGGGTGGGTGCATGTTTTCACCAAAAAAAACGGAGTCATAGAAATAAGATTAGGCTTAGGCCAAAAGCGACCCTGGCCGAAGATTGAACTTTCTCAAAGGACGGCTTCTGATTGGACAAGAGCATACGAGAATTGTAAACAACCCAACGCGGCTCCCCCAGCGTGGGTATGATGTACTGGAGGGGAGAATAAAATGATTGACCTGCCATCCATCTCATCTGTATCATGGTATAGGGAAGATTGGGGTACAGTGGGGCATGGGGCACAGTGGGACAAGCCGTCTAGCTCCTATGTTACGAACTGGCAGCACATTACATTATTATCAGCAGAAAGCTATCATCCCCATTCACCACCTATATTGATTACAAGTAAAACCTATCATTGGTAAAAAATTAGGGGCACAAAAATTTGTTTTTGAGCAGTACAAGTAAATGTGTAGGCATGAGGATGATAGTTTGTTATGACAAGTTTTCAGCAGTACTTCATTGCTGTTTTGTTACTACTGAGAGAGGATGGACAGAGGTACAATTTAATATATCGATTTAGTATCTCAGCTGCATGTGTTAGATATTTTTCATAAAAAGGAATATATCGTACACATGGGGCAGACTGGAACACTTTTGCCGGGGCACACTGGGACAATAATAATCACATGGTGAAATTTCCTTTCATCCTAAAATGCCATCAATTTGCATTATTTTGTTTCCTAGATGATAGTAATTTATAACCCTCTCAGAGTTTTACTAAAACCTTCAAAGTCAAATGCTTTTGTTGAGATGAAAATCACACAAAATATTTTTTTCCTCAAATTTGGCTCCTGGGAAATATTCTACGCAAAGCAGGGGCCTAAAAGAGTAACTAACTTAACCACCGCTGTTGAATCTTCTAAACTCCTATGAAACATATTTGTATATACTTCTTTTAAAAAGTATTTTGATTATTGTCCCATCGCAACCCAGTGGGTGTCCCAGAGTACCCCATAGTGGGGCAAACTGGGATACATCTTTTTACGTTTTTAAAAAAGAATTCTGGAGAAAAGTATAACAGATATTTCATATTTTTTTGTGTGACTATGTCATATTAAGTATAAGTTATACAGAGTATAGAAGGTTACACTACAGGACAATAATAACATTTTTGCAAAAAGGTGAAAAATGTCCCAGTGTTCCCCAATCTCCCCTAAAGACGCAAGGGATGGACACAGGCTGACGTTAATGGTGCACACACGACACTCACTCACTCCCTCTCACTCACACTCAGTCACCATCGTTAGTGCATCCATGCGTTAAAATGGGCGTTGGGTACGCCTCACTCACTCACTCACCCACTTCTGGACTGGTGAGGGACACGTGTTAATCCCTATATGTACAGACACCACCACCACGGCAACCACCATCGCCACAAACACACACACACCACACCACCACCACCACCACCACACCACTACCACCACCACACACACAGATAACTCTACCACGTACCGGGTGTGAAAAGGAATAGGACCCCACCCGTGTGGTTCCCGAATGTCAAAAGGAATAGGACCCAACGTCGTGATATGACCGAAATATAGTTGAAAGCGACGTTAAATCATATTCATTCACTCACTCATTCTACCAGGTAGCCAGTTCGGACAAGGCCCAATATACTGCGAAGGTTCTGTAGAACGTCTGAGTGTGAGAGATTTGCTGCCAATGGTTCCATATGAGACTGTTCTAAGTCTGTTATGTCAGGTTCTTCATTAATGTTTGAGTGATTGTCCACCTGATTAATGACATTCACGTTCACGCTCCTGGTATTTCTAGAGCATGTTAATGTGACATACTGTGCGATTTCATCCTATCTGGAGTATTAACTACACAGTTGACTTCAGAACGTTTCTCCTCTATGCGATAAGTTCCACTAAACGTAGCTGTTAGTGGCTCACCTTGCAATGGTAATAAGACCAATACGTTTTCTACAGAAAATGAAGGCACGAGCATTGTAAAATCGGGTTTTCTTGACCGTTTGAGAAGACTTAAGTCTTCCTCTGAAGTAAACACATAGTCCAAGAGGTCAGTTTCCTTAACCTCAATATTGTACCTCTCTTTTGTGATTTTTACTCGATCTCTGATCTCTTGTCAATGGACTATTTCAAATAGACTAAAGCCTATTGACTCATTGTGCATGTCCCTTGTAGCAAATAGAACAAACGATATACCTTTGTCCCAACTGTCGGAATACTCGATAGATTCCAGCATGTGCTTCATAGTCTGGTCATACCGTGATAGCCGTGTAAACTTTAGGTGTCTTATGCCTAATTTGTGCATGACCTCCTGAAGAAGGCCAGACATAAAATTTGACCTCTGATCACATTGAATCTCTACGGGGAGGTCATATCAAGTGAAAAACTGAACCAAATCTTCCGCTACTGCCTTTGAGTTTACTGTTCTCAAGGCAACTGCATCGGGAACTTTCTCGGTTTCTTTTTCAGACAATGTGGTCTCCATTATATTAATAATACCAGGATTAGGTTGTTGTTCCTTAACTAGTAGCTAAAAATAGAGTCTTTCCACTCTCATTATTACCATCTCGATTCCCAAAAGATCTCTGATAGCCAAACACCAGTATCACACCCCACTTTCTCAAACTGGGTCTCTTCCTGCTTCTTTCTGCGAGACTGTGACCTAGTTACTACACATCATGCAGGAAATATTCTTGGAAAATCTTCATTTAAAACTTCACTATCACTACTTCAATATAATTCCCATCAATACCCTGAATCCACGCACTAGCGTTCACAGAACTATCCCTAGGCAGAGTCGTAACATCAGATAACATCAGAGACTGTGACGTTCCAGTATCTCTCAAGATATTGACTACAGGATTGTTTTTCCCTCCGGAGTGACTGGCGACACTTCTCCCTTAATCAAGAAACTCTTGTAACCCTCCGTTATCTAATTTTCACTCATATCTGCTTTGTCAGGTACTTTATGCACAGGCTCAATCAACTTTTCAGTTTTCGACCTATGGAAGATAACTCTATGTTCAACGAAAGCAAACGGTTTATTCTCCTGTCTGTCATTACGGAGTTTCCAACAATCTGCCTTCAGGGAACCTTTCTTCGAACAATAGTGGCATGTTGGTACATTCCATAACTTAGAAAAGGTTTTACGAGGCGAGGCTGTTTTTACTTGCGGCACGCAGGTCTACGGGAGGCTCGCGTTGTTGTTGTTGTTGTTGTTGTTGTTGGTCTACGGGAGGCTCGCGTTGTTGTTGTTGTTGTTGTTGTTGTTGTTGTTCTTCTTCTTCTTCTTCTTCTTCTTCTTCTTCTTCTTCTTCTTGTGACTTTTTGAAATACGCATGCGCTAAGAGAGTGTGATCTCTGCCACACGTTTCTTCTCAACCTCCGATCTCACATGACAACCCTGTCTTCAGGCACGTTTGAATAGTAATCAGTTTATCTACCCAATCTAGATAACTCACAGATTGGTGAAGAATTGGACAAGTAACGCATTGTCATCGCGATTAACATTGAATAATACTTGGTATCAAATTGTAGATCATGCATCATAAAAACAAACGCAACAATTACGTTTCAGAAGTTAGGGACAAACTCACCAACTTTCGTCGAATAAAGATGTTTAACTTATAGAAATGACAATTTGGTATCATGTTTAACTTTATCCCCCCAAGCAATTCGCATATATGGAAATATGTTTTGAAAGGAAGAATAATCTAACCCTCGTGGGAATCGAAACAATGACCCTCCAATCCCTGGAGTTACACTTACTGTCTTAGCTATACTCATTGAAATGACTTTATGCGCATTGTATTTAATGAGTTAGACAACCTCGCAAACAATACATCATAGTTGTGCAGTTATATTGTGCACTTTCGGTTACAAGCATGAAATTTGGCACATAGCTATCTTGAATGATCCTCTTTCGGAACACAGCCGCGCTATCCTCATTCTCGCAAGCCAGGGCCTTGTTTCGCTGGTATTGATGTTCCCGTCCTCTTTGGCACTCAGAATCCCTTTAGATTAGCATTAATCACTCCCGTAAATGCAATACTTATGTGTATCAGCAGACAATGGGCAGAAACATATTGCACTTGACATCATTCTCTCAAGTCAGAGCCCATTTCTGCTAGAATTTACTGGTTCTACACCTCACAAATTACGTTATTTTGTCAATCAGTTTTACGAATGGAACTACGTCAAATATTAGCGGATACTGACCATAAAAGCGATCTATTTGACCTCGTTGTCAAAAGCTAGGGCCTTGATTTCTTGGAGGGTTTTTTTAGTTTGATTTTGATACTTAGATACTTTTCATAATGACTTTAACTTGGCAGTCATTTTCGTGAATGCAATAATTTTTAGTTATATAGAAGGAGCAAACCATGTCTTGGTATTGGCTTGCTGCATGGAAAATAGTGTCAAGGTATATAGTTTGCTATATAGTATAGATAACACACGTAAATGCAGAAACTTAATTAATTATTCTAATCGAATATCCAGACTGTCACAGGCCTCAATTTGAATAGTGAAAAGTGTCATTATGCCTCTTGGACAGTTCGATAAAGCCTTCAACCCCATTCCATAGTTTCACAGATGGATAGACTTTGAAGGAAATATAAATTTTCCATTTTGCTCGGCAAAATAAGCGAGACGGTCGATTGAAGAGCTTCGATTTTCGCGCTATGACTAAATCCTTGAAATTTATTTGGATTTCCAAATATTTGAAAGCTTTTTTGATTTGCAAAAAGCAACGGCTGAACCGAATGTTTTGAAACTTGACATACACGATACTTGTACCAAGACTTTGCCAAAGCGATCATTGTGCCTTCGTCTGTCAATTCGGTATGGACGGCACGGACCAGTCAAAATTATTGGATTTTGAACGGGGAAAGTGAATGAGTGAATAGAATTTAACGTCGCTTTCAACAATATTTCAGCTATATCACGACGAATCAACTAAGCACCACCCAGCCCAGTTGTGTTCCTGCTACTTCAAAGAAGAAATCTACAATTACCACTACCTCCGCTGATATGCCTTTCACTGTATTATTGCCACTGCCGCAGGTTTTGACTACAATGTAGTCATTTCTCACTTGTCTTCTAACTGAGAGCCTACCCTGCCATCTGGACCTTTCCCATCCTTTGGGTTAATGCCAGATTTTTGGTCGTACTTTTCGTCACTTTTTCTCATAATTCTCACACAGGAATTGGTCATCTTTTTTGTGTGTTAATTCGTAGTCATCAGTGATAAATTCTGCCCTCTTTAACTCAACTACATTATTCTCATCAAGTTGAGTCTTATCCAATAACTTCCATTAACTGTTCTTATTCCTTCTCTACCTGTAATGACCTGTACCACCTAACAAATGCCATCTCTTTCTCCCTTGCAAACTCCACAAATGTCTTTCCTGTCTGCCTCTTTAAGTTTCTAAATTTCTGCCTGTAGGCAAGCTCACAGGCTACCAAAATGGCAGGTTTCACAACTTTATAGATGACTACTTGAAATATCTTAGGTAGTTACTTGACATGCTTGACAAGGCAAATCTTATGATAGAATTGCTAAAAGTGAGTCTGCTCAGGCTCTGGTCGCGTATCTGGGGCATGTGGTGAGATAAGGTCAAGGAGTACAACGTAAAACTCAGGTCAAAGCTGTGTAGATTTCCCTGTCCTTTTGTGGACGATTTCAGTGACCGTGTAACCCCATTGCCCAATCTGTTGTAAAAGAACTTGTTTGGTGAGAGTGCTGTCAGATTGCCTTTGAAAAACCAGTTTCAGCAATGAATCTGTGTTAGCAGCTCCAAACTTTTCTAAACCACTCAAGGTATCAATTGATGTTACCCACGTAGGAGTAGGAGCTGTATTGCTTCAAGAAGAGGAAGCTGTGTGTATAATCTGCCAAACTCAGAAAACACCAGCGGACATATTCTACCATTGAAAGAGTTAGGTGCGCAATTGGCTTTTTCCTTGATATTTTTCATTCTCCCCTATCTCTTAACATGGTGCTAAATAGCACTGGTGACAATATAGTGCAGATATTTTGCTAATCTTTGGTGCCGGGGTTTGAAGGCAATATAATTCTTCTAATTATCATCTAAATTGCATAGATTCGCACTGCATGGTACGGTAATATATCGTCTATTTAGCGTAGATTCGCAGATCGATTTGTCATTCACTTTATTGTCACATCAGGGAAAGTTAATATATTGTCAGTTTAGCGTAGATTCGCAAATGTGTTTACCGCGTCGAGATGGCAGAGAAGACAATATATTGTCTAATTAGCACTTTGATAATCTCATCTAAATTGCATAGATTCGCACGTCAGGGAAAGTTAATATATTGTCTATTTAGCGTAGATTCGCAAATGTGTTTTACCTCGGGGAGACTGCAGAGGAGGCAATATATTGTCTAATTAGCACTTTGATAATCTCACCTAAATTGCATAGATTCGCACTTCAGGAAGAGTTAATATATTGTCAATTTAGCGTAGATTCGCAAATGTGTTTACCTCGTCGAGATGGCAGAGAAGACAATATATTGTCTAATTAGCACTTTGATAATCTCATCTAAATTGCATAGATTCGCACTTCACGGAAAGTTAATATATTGTCTATTTAGCGTAGATTCGCAAATGTGTTTACCTCGGGGAGACTGCAGGGGAGGCAATATATTGTCTAATTAGCACTTTGATAATCTCATCTAAATTGCATAGATTCGCACGTCAGGGAGAGTTAATATATTGTCTATTTAGCGTAGATTCGCAAATGTGTTTAACTTCGGCGAAATTTCAGAGAAGACAATATATTGTCTAATTAGCACTTTGATAATCTCATCTAAATTGCATAGATTCGCACTTCAGGGAGAGTTAATATATTGTCGTAATTTAGCGTAGATTCGCAAATGTGCTACCTCGTCGATGGCAGAGAAGACAATATATTGTCTAATTAGCACTTTGATAATCTCATCTAAATTGCATAGATTCGCACTTCACGGAAAGTTAATATATTGTCTATTTAGCGTAGATTCGCAAATGTTTACTCGGAGATTCTGCAGGGGAGGCAATATATTGTCTAATTAGCACTTTGATAATCTCATCTAAATTGCATAGATTCGCACTTCAGGGAAAGTTAATATATTGTCTAGTTAGCGTAGATTCGCAAATGTGTTTTACCTCGGGGAGACTGCAGGGGAGACAATATATTGTCTAATTAGCACTTTGATAATCTCATCTAAATTGAATAGATTCGCACATCATGAAGAGTTAATATATTGTCTATTTAGCGTAGATTCGCAAATGTGTTCAACTTCGGCGAGATTTCCGAGAAGACAATATATTGCCTAATTAGCACTTTGATATTCTCATCTAAATTGCATAGATTCGCACTTCAGAGAAAGTTAATATATTGTCTATTTAGCGTAGATTCGTAAATCTGTTTTACCTCGGGGAGACTGCAGGGGAGGCAATATATTGTCTAATTAGCACTTTGATAATCTCATCTAAATTGCATAGATTCGCACTTCACAGAGAGTTAATATATTGTCAATTTAGCGTAGATTCGCAAATGTGTTTACCTCGTGGAGATGGCAGAGAAGACAATATATTGTCTACTTAGCACTTTGATAATCTCATCTAAATTGCATAGATTCGCACTTCAGGGAGAGTTAATATATTGTCAATTTAGCGTAGATTCGCAAATGTGTTTACCTCGTCGAGATGGCAGAGAAGACAATATATTGTCTAATTAGCACTTTGATAATCTCATCTAAATTGCATAGATTCGCACTTCACGGAAAGTTAATATATTGTCTATTTAGCGTAGATTCGCAAATGTGTTTACCTCGGGAAGACTGCAGGGGAGGCAATATATTGTCTAATTAGCACTTTGATAATCTCATCTAAATTGCATAGATTCGCACTTCAGGAAGAGTTAATATATTGTCAATTTAGCGTAGATTCGCAAATGTATTTACCTCGTCGAGATGGCAGAGAAGACAATATATTGTCTAATTAGCACTTTGATAATCTCATCTAAATTGCATAGATTCGCACTTCAGGGAGAGTTAATATATTGTCAATTTAGCGTAGATTCGCAAATGTGTTTACCTCGTCAAGATGGCAGAGAAGAGTGAGTGAGTGAGTGGGTGAATAGGGTTTTTTGTCACATCAGCGAGAGTTAATATATTGTCAATTTAGCGTAGATTCACAAATGTGTTTACCTCGTGGGGATGGCAGAGAAGACAATATATTGTCTAACTTGCACTTTGATAATCTCATCTAAATTGCATAGATTCGCACTTCAAGGAGAGTTAATATATTGTCAATTTAGCGTAGATTCGCAAATGTGTTTACCTCGTCGAGATGGCAGAGAAGACAATATATTGTCTAATTAGCACTTTGATAATCTCATCTAAATTGCATAGATTCGCACTTCACGGAAAGTTAATATATTGTCTATTTAGCGTAGATTCGCAAATGTGTTTACCTCGTCGAGATGGCAGAGAAGACAATATATTGTCTAATTAGCACTTTGATAATATCATCTAAATTGCATAGATTCGCACGTCAGGGAGAGTTAATATATTGTCTATTTAGCTTAGATTCGCAAATCTGTTTTACCTCGGGGAGACTGCAGAGGAGGCAATATATTGTTTAAGTAGCACTTTGATAATCTCATCTGAATTGCATAGATTCGCACTTCAGGGAAAGTTAATATATTGTCAATTTAGCGTAGATTCGCAAATCTGTTTTACCTCGGGGAGACTGCAGGGGAGGCAATATATTGTCTAATTAGCACTTTGATAATCTCATCTAAATTGCATAGATTCGCACTTCACAGAGAGTTAATATATTGTCAATTTAGCGTAGATTCGCAAATGTGTTTACCTTGTGGAGATGGCAGAGAAGACAATATATTGTCTAATTAGCACTTTGATAATCTCA